>UELW01000324.1:80000-104708 GCA_900490495.1 Danionella dracula | reverse complement strand
CCACAAAATTTCATATTGTAAAAATTCATATTTTTTGGAGAAGATTAATCAGGGAATGTAAGATGCCTCACAAGAACAGACGATTAGCATGTTGGCCCCATTCTTCCCTGTAATCCTGAATTGACGGCATATACTACATTATTTCAAGTCCACTAGCCTGTTATTTCATGATAATAAATCCCTTGCATGCTCCTATAACTTTATTTACTGTCGTGGATTTTCTACTCTTCCCTGTTGACGGACCTTGGCGGTTTTTCCTGTCAGAATCTGATTCACAATCTATGCATTTGTTAATTAACAACTTTTTGAATACTAGTTCTTTTTGAGTAAAACCGTGTACTTTTAACATTCACTCAAGTTAATGAGTTGCTTCCCTTGAGATCAGACTGAGCTCTTTTTTGGATCACAGAGGTTTGAACATAAAATATCTATATCTAATGCAAGTAAAAAATCGAATCCTTTTCTCAAGAATGTCAGGTTGGAAGCCTGGAAATTAGATTAGAGTATTTAAATACAAAACAGGAGTAAAACTTATGTTACCATACTCTGATTATTAATAAAGTTTGCCCTATCATGAACCCTTTTAAATCATTTATACTACTATTTGACCCCTTTAGATGATCCCTTGCACTCTAATACCTTCAAAAAGGCAGTATTAATCATAAAAAATGCCTTTAAATCCCCTCCCAATGGTTGTGCTTCTTTAACATGAGCCTCGCATATATTGGTTCCTCCACATGCTGGGGCTGACTTCTCACCCCTGCTGGTTTTGCTAATTGGCACACAAAACATAACAATTTCTGATGAAATTGTCATCTTTAGTACGCGAAAAAGCCCCTTTTTAGGTGACCTAGGAAAGCCAAAAACATACACGGCGGTTGTTTGTTAGTGATGTGTTGGGATTAAAGCTACGGGTCACCTCCCGGGGGTGGTCAGTCAGCCTCACCCCACGTTTCTTCATTGAATAAGCGGCATAAACTGGGGGGGGGGTTTCAATCTGATGTTTAGTGGGCGTGCATCGTCAATTGGTGGTCCTATAGCTTCGAGTCCTTTAGGTACCAGAAAAAGAACAAGCTTTACCTTATGTGTTTTACAGAACATCACTGCAAACTCAAGCGTCTCATTCTACGCTCGTTCTAATTTAAACTCCAGCTGATTTGCTCTACATGGCCCTTATACCAGTAGCCTTTTCCACTCGAGGCTAATGATGGGCAGTTCAGTGATAGCTGCAGTGTCATGGCCTGGTCAGCAGATTCTCATGCCCGTGGCTTCCTCAGATACTACGAACTAGCTTCAAATGTCACAGAAGATCTGTTAAGCCCTCGTTAACCCTCAGCTATAGATTCTACGCATATTATTATTTTACAGATAGATCCTGTTGGCCTCTGTGTTTAGTTTCAAATGGATAATATTTTACCTAAACATCTTTGTAATAACCCCCTTTTTTTTCAGCACAAAAAAAAAAAAAAATTTTCCCCCCCCCCCAGAGGAGTAACTGTAATAATTTGTTTAGTCATTTGTAATATATAATTTTAAGGTGTACACCCAAAATAGACGGTCAATATGCAAAATAGAAAAACAATTGCGTCCTCACCTCAGCCTTTTTTTTAAACAGCGGTTCCTCCTCCACATTCAGCCAGAGCTCTAGAGCTTCTGAAATCGCAGAAGGTCTTTCTTTTCAGCTTATTTAGTGGTTGTAAAACCAAAACCCCTGTTTTTACAAAAGTATCTCTTAAGGTCAATCGCACAACTGCAACACAAAAATATTAGTCTGATCAACAATACTCTATTACAACATACCCTCAGCCTCCCAAAATCGAATTTGTTACAAAATATCACAATGGGAAGCATCCTCCCTGAACGTTCTTTAAGCTTTGTTCAGTCCTACGTTCACCTCCGAGAATTGTAATTCAATTTTCTCAACTTTTGATAGAAAAAAGTTAAATCTGCTCATATTGCTTTGCAACATTTTTCCATTTCAAATTAAACTAAGACGGCTAGTTTATTTACACTCCTGTGCAAGCTCTTCATCTTAAAAGCTCTTTAGTCCTGGAAGAATTCCTTGATAAAACCATCTCTTCAACATTCAAGTGAAGTGTGAGTTTCTTTTAGAAAAAATCCTTGCCAGACAGCGAGGAGTTCTTCAAACATTCCACCAACGCAAGATCGGTCAATACGAGCGTATATACAGGGCTTACTGAACTGAAAACACAAGCCATAATATGCAAGTCCTAGCTCAGCACGCAGCACAGGGTACACCGGTCGCACACAGGGTAGGTCTGCCCCGGAGTTGCTGTGCCTTTGTGGAGTCACACAGCCGTCCTAGATCAGGTTTATCCCGCTTTACTGGGGGCGCTCCTAATGTGTGGTCACCTACTCGGACACTCCCGTCACCATGCCACACCTGCTTGGTCCACTCGGCACGGACGCGGAAGCGACGCAGCGGCGAGAAACTGCGTCGTGGGAATCCAACGGAATCGGAGGCTCCCCGCCGGTACTGTTGGACCCGACGGGGGTACAGGTATCACGATGATCCAGCAAGGGCGATAACTCGCGAAAGCAGGAGGGGGGAGGACGAGAAAGCGGTCTGCAACGAGCCTGTGTGTCTTCCCGAGAGCTATGCCCAGCAACGGGAGGGGGGGGGGGGGGGAAGCCGCGAGGACACACAGGAGGGAGGACGGGGGGGGGGGGGGGAGCCTGAATCGGCGGGGGCGCGCACCATACACACATCGGGACAAAAAAAAAAAGCCTGAAATCACCGCCTGACAATCACCGCCTGTGTTAGAGCAGTCCTGAGAAATCACCGCCTGAAATCCCCGCCTGAAATCATCGCCTGAAATCACCACCTGTGTTAGAGCAGTCCTGAGAAATAACTGCCTGAAATCATCGCCTGAAATCATTGCCTGAATCATCACCTGAAATCACCGCCTGTGTTAGAGCAGTCCTGAGAAATCACCGCCTGAAATCACCACCTGAAATCATCGCCTGAATCATCACCTGAAATCTCTGCCTGTGTTAGAGCTGTGCTGAGAAATCACAGCCTGAAGTCACCGTCTGTGTTAGAGCTGTGCTGAGAAATCACGGCCAGAGCATTGCCTGAAATCACCGCCTGTGTTAGAGCAGTCCTGAGAAATCACCGCCTGAAATCATCACCTGAAATCACCGCCTGTGTTAGAGCAGTCCTGAGAAATCATCGCCTGAAATCACCGCCTGTGTTAGAGCAGTCCTGAGAAATCACCGCCTGAAATCACCACCTGAAATCATCGCCTGAAATCACCGCCTGTGTTAGAGCAGTCCTGAGAAATCATCGCCTGAAATCACCGCCTGTGTTAGAGCAGTCCTGAGAAATCACCGCCTGAAATCATCACCTGAAATCATCGCCTGTGTTAGAGCAGTCCTGAGAAATCACCGCCTGAAGTCACCACCTGAAATCATCGCCTGAAATCACCGCCTGTGTTAGAGCAGTCCTGAGAAATCACCGCCTGAAATCACCGCCTGAAATCACCGCCTGTGTTAGAGCAGTCCTGAGAAATCATCGCCTGAAATCACCGCCTGTGTTCAAGTACCACCAAGAGGTTTTCAAGAACCACCAGTGATTCACGTACCACAGTTTGAGAACCACTGTAATAGTTTCTTTTCACTGGTACTATTATTTTCTTCTTGCATTTCAACCAAAAACAAAACTAGTTTGGCCAACAAGACCAGAGTCAAGCCCTACCAACAAATCCCGAGTGTTACGCTCAAAGCTCCAAAACATTCAAACAAGAAACTTGTAGAAATGCGGCAGCTGAATTTAGTTTTTAGGATGACAAAAATGAACAATGTAACTAATGATAACAATTAAAACGCCTTCACTCTTGACAAAACTAAAAGTACATGTAATTAAATGTGCAATTTATCTATGAAGAAATATATTACAAAGTTAAATTACTTTTTAAATGATTCAGAATTACCTGGAAAGCACCAGCTGTGCATTACCCAAAATTATACTATATATATATTTATTTATTTGTTTGTTTGTTTATTTATTTATTTACCACTCAAAATAATACATCAATTGTTAAATTATACCCAAAAGCATGAACATAAGACATGAATCTATTTTGTAAGCACAACAGAAACAGTCTCCATTAGGTTCCTGTGGTTCAACTGGAGAACAGGTTATTAAACCATTAAAAGTTAATTTAGCGTTGTTTGTTAGTGTTGTTATGATTGAAAGGGAGAGCACATACCTGCGCAATGCAAACTAGCAGCTATAAAAACCTACTGCAGATATTCTGAAAGCGATCAGTTTGAGACGTATAGTCAAAGATGAACTCACGAGGAAAGCTTCCAGCCGCTGCGCTGAAGATGTCCTTGTGTCCAGCGGGAGCAGCTTTGTTTTTGTGCAGAACACTCTCTCTTTGTTCTGATGGTGGGAGGACATCAGCATCTGAGCTGTGGACGCCATTCATCGGGGACGCATGCACATCTGCCAGCACCCACAAACACAACACCTACTCGCTGAAGAACAACACCACCGACTAAACATCACCGACAGAACCACGCAGAGATGCCTCATTTAAACAAACTAAGAAAAAGCTCCATGAAGCTCTCTTAAACTTCTAATGGAGCCAATATTTAGCTTTCAATATTGTTTTATATTGACATGTAGGCAAGATTTAAACTTGTTTCTTTTTGACATGAACTTGACAAGTATTTCAGGAGATCGCTCTGCTCATAAGTTCCTCGCATCTCAAGCGTGGTTGGTGAGAAATGGAGAAGCGTTCGAGGAGAATTGTCCAAGTGTTAGTCCGGGACCACCTGAGCCTGGAGAATACACTGCAAAAAATGCACTCTTGGAACAAGAGTGAAAACCTCAAATTAAGTTAAACTCTTCCTAGATCAAGCAAAAAAATCTTCTAATGGGGCGAGCAAATTTGAGTTGGCAAGAATTCTTAAAATTAGCAAAAACGTCTAGCTGATAACTAATGCTGTTAAATCTTAAAAATAGACAAAAACTCTCAAAACAAGTCTTTACAAGATGTAAAACTGCACTGAATCTAGAATATTCCAACTTGTATCTAGTCACTAGTGCTCTTAAAACTAGACAATCTGTCTTAAAACTAGAATGTTTTCTCTTTTATTTAAGACTAACTTAGAAAATGTTGTATTGAAATAAGTATATATTACCTTAAATTAATAAAGTTTGTACTAAATTTTAGTTCTTAAAGTAGAATATGGGTTCTTAAAACTAGAACTATTTTTAGATGAACAGTTCTGTTAGGAGAGAGGAAGAACTCTTAGAAGAGCTCAGAGGAGAAGATCAGTGAAGGACCAGAGCTGGATTCGAACCCCGAGGCTTCAGCTCCACATGTGAGCGCTCTGACCGCTACGATAAACTTTATTAAACTAAAAGAGAAAACATTCTAGTTTTAAGACAGATTGTCTAGTTTTAAGACCACTTGTGACTAGATACAAGTTGGAATATTTTAGTTTCAGTGCAGTTTCACAGCTTGGAAAGACTTGTTTTGAGAGTTTTTGCATTTTTTTTAAGATCCAACAGCTTATGTTACCAGCTAGACGTTTTTGCTAATTTTAAGAATTCTTTCCAACTTAAATTCTCTCGCCCCATTAGCAGAATCTCTTGCTTGATCTAGGAAGAGTTTATCTATATTTTAGTTTTTTTTTCTTGTTTTAAGAGTGCTTTTTTGAAGTACAGATCTCTTCCATCAAAGTTAGAACACAATTCAAAAAAATAAATGACCAGAATAAGATTTTTTTTCTCCTCAGGAAAATATAAGAGTTATTTTCTCAAAATAAGCTCAGTAATCTATACCCAAAAGGTTTAAATGAGAAAATTCTTCCTAAAATAAGAAAATCAAGATTTTCAATCTAATTTTAAGCATTTTCAGCTTTGCTTAGAATTCATTTTTTGCAGTGTGCCTCCCTTAGATTTTAACTCTTTCTGCAGTTTAAACCAGGAGCAGAGCGTCTTACGCAAAGTGAGAAGTGAAAAGTGGCTTCGTTAAAAGCAGTTTCAGCCGACAGCGTTAAAGTGAAAGTGAAAGTGAGCAGGTGTCCAGATCTGGAGTGAGCCATATCTCTGGAGTGTGTGCTCTGCATGTAGCCTATCCCAGTGTACACACACACACAGCAGTGAACAAACACACTGCGAGCATTCTGGGTTTTTTTCTAAGCGCTGTTTGGAGAGCTCGTGTGTATCCCTCTTTGTTGTGATGAGATGTAACCAATGCACAGGTGTGTATAGGGCTTAAGTTCTTTGTTCTACTGGAGTTCTTGGATTGAAACATGAAGAGTCTCTGTTATCACTGTTTATCTGTAATTAACATTGCATGTGCAGGACTTGCCCAGAGCGCTCCTGGTGAAAACAGGTCAGACCAGTCAAACAATCACAAGGATGTGAAATGAAAAGAAGAGAGAACATGCCTTGGCTTGGGAGGGATTCGACAGCTTGTGCATCCACATCGAGATCATCTCAACACAGACTAAAACATCAGCAAGCCTTAGACTTGGCCTGTAACTTTTAACGAGAGGTTTAGACTTGGCCTGTAACTTTTAACGAGAGGTTTAGACTTGGCCTGTTACTTTTATCGAGAGGTTTAGACTTGGCCTGTTACTTTTATCGAGAGGTTGAGACTTGACCTGTAACTTTTAACGAGAGGTTTAGACTTGGCCTGTTACTTTTATCGAGAGGTTTAGACTTGACCTGTTACTTTTAACGAGAGGTTTAGACTTGGCCTGTAACTTTTAACGAGAGGTTTAGACTTGGCCTGTAACTTTTAACGAGAGGTTTAGACTTGGCCTGTTACTTTTAACGAGAGGTTTAGACTTGGCCAGTAACTTTTAACGAGAGGTTTAGACTTGGCCTGTTACTTTTATCGAGAGGTTTAGACTTGACCTGTAACTTTTAACGAGAGGTTTAGACTTGGCCTGTTACTTTTATCGAGAGGTTTAGACTTGACCTGTAACTTTTAACGAGAGGTTTAGACTTGGCCTGTAACTTTTAACGAGAGGTTTAGACTTGGCCTGTAACTTTTATCGAGAGGTTTAGACTTGGCCTGTTACTTTTATCGAGAGGTTTAGACTTGGCCTGTAACTTTTAACGAGAGGTTTAGACTTGGCCTGTTACTTTTATCGAGAGGTTTAGACTTGACCTGTAACTTTTAACGAGAGGTTTAGACTTGGCCTGTTACTTTTATCGAGAGGTTTAGACTTGACCTGTAACTTTTAACGAGAGGTTTAGACTTGGCCTGTAACTTTTAACGAGAGGTTTAGACTTGGCCTGTAACTTTTAACGAGAGGTTTAGACTTGGCCTGTTACTTTTAACGAGAGGTTTAGACTTGGCCAGTAACTTTTAACGAGAGGTTTAGACTTGGCCTGTTACTTTTATCGAGAGGTTTAGACTTGACCTGTAACTTTTAACGAGAGGTTTAGACTTGGCCTGTTACTTTTATCGAGAGGTTTAGACTTGACCTGTAACTTTTAACGAGAGGTTTAGACTTGGCCTGTAACTTTTAACGAGAGGTTTAGACTTGGCCTGTAACTTTTAACGAGAGGTTTAGACTTGGCCTGTAACTTTTATCGAGAGGTTTAGACTTGGCCTGTAACTTTTAACGAGAGGTTTAGACTTGGCCTGTTACTTTTAACGAGAGGTTTAGACTTGGCCTGTAACTTTTATCGAGAGGTTTAGACTTGGCCTGTAACTTTTAACGAGAGGTTTAGACTTGGCCTGTAACTTTTATCGAGAGGTTTAGACTTGGCCTGTAACTTTTAACGAGAGGTTTAGACTTGGCCTGTAACTTTTATCGAGAGGTTTAGACTTGGCCTGTAACTTTTAACGAGAGGTTTAGACTTGGCCTGTAACTTTTAACGAGAGGTTTAGACTTGGCCTGTAACTTTTATCGAGAGGTTTAGACTTGGCCTGTAACTTTTAACGAGAGGTTTAGACTTGGCCTGTAACTTTTATCGAGAGGTTTAGACTTGGCCTGTAACTTTTAACGAGAGGTTTAGACTTGGCCTGTAACTTTTATCGAGAGGTTTAGACTTGGCCTGTAACTTTTAACGAGAGGTTTAGACTTGGCCTGTAACTTTTATCGAGAGGTTTAGACTTGGCCTGTAACTTTTAACGAGAGGTTTAGACTTGGCCTGTAGCTTTTAACGTGAGGTTTAGACTTGGCCTGTAACTTTTATCGAGAGGTTTAGACTTGGCCTGTAACTTTTAACGAGAGGTTTAGACTTGGCCTGTAACTTTTAACGAGAGGTTTAGACTTGGCCTGTAACTTTTAACGAGATGTTTAGACTTGGCCTGTAACTTTTAACGAGAGGTTTAGACTTGGCCTGTAACTTTTAACGAGAGGTTTAGACTTGGCCTGTAACTTTTAACGAGAGGTTTAGACTTGGCCTGTAACTTTTAACGAGAGGTTTAGACTTGGCCTGTAACTTTTAACGAGAGGTTTAGACTTGGCCTGTAACTTTTAACGAGAGGTTTAGACTTGGCCTGTAACTTTTAAAGAGAGGTTTAGACTTGACCTGTAACTTTTAACGAGAGGTTTAGACTTGGCCTGTAACTTTTAACGAGAGGTTTAGACTTGGCCTGTAACTTTTAACGAGAGTTTTAGACTTGGCCTGTAACTTTTAACGAGAGGTTTAGACTTGGCCTGTAACTTTTAACGAGAGGTTTAGACTTGGCCTGTAACTTTTAACGAGAGGTTTAATTACAGCGTTGAGCTCCTCAGGTATGTGATCCAATAAGATAAAAGTGTCACTATTTGTTTAGGAAAGGTTAGAAGTTGGGATTCAAGGTGAATGTTGTAGCTGTTACATTCTGCAGTTCTTCCAGAATATTATTTGTAAAGTTTTGTGTTATTTCCTCAGTACTCCAGTTCCTATGTTTTTGACCCCGGAGCCTGATTACCACCGACCCGATCAGCCCTCCGCCCTTGAACCCCCATAACCCCAAAGATGTAGTTTGCGTGTACATTTACGCTTTTGTCCAAAGCGACTTATACATATGAGACCTGTAACACCAACAAAGTCTATCTCAGCTTCTCATAACAGTATGGTACATCTAAAAATGTTTAGTTTTTGTTGCCAGTAGGATCAAGGTCATGTGGCAAGAGTTGAATCTCACAATAAATGTTTCTGTGGGTGGAGAGCGGACACCTCAGCTGGAGGCGGCCCCGAGCCTGAGGAGGTGCTAAACTCAGCTCAGGAGGAAGTTGAGATGTTTGGTCTGCTGGAGGCTGACAGGGCTGAGGAACCGGAGCGGAGACACCATGGCTTCAGCTTACGAAGGTCTGCTCACCACACTGAAGATTAGTTTAGTTACTGAAGGCTCTAAAAATGTTGAGTGTGATAGACGTTTTTTATTTAAGTGTATTTACGAGGCATGATGATACATTAAAATGTGCTTAAAATTCTGATGTCTAAAAATGTAGAAAATGATAACCTTTCATTTTATTTTTTTAAGAATTTAAAACAAGTGCTGGAAGCTTTGCATTTTGTGCATTTATTGTTTGCTGGCTCTGTGTGGTAAATTATCTGTCCGTAATTTGAGTAAAATGTGCATAAAATGTGAATGCAGCGCAATGCTAAAACGGAATGTTTCTTTAAATAAAATGGCAGTACGTGCTTGTTCATAAGAACAGAAATTATTTTATCGTTAAACATTATACAGTGCCTCTTTCTGCTCCTTTATTCTTTAATGCAAAAATGAAAGACAGAGTGGTTTTATTGTTGTTTTTGAAGCGTTTTTCTGAAAATAAGCTGCTAACAGATTTAAACAAATATTCGCCTGAAATCTCCTTTTCAACTTTTTCCTCATATTGCTCTGAATATTACGGGATTATAACATTGTTTAATAATGTCTTTGAATTTACTTTCAAAACACGATTTCCGGACTACTTAATTCTGGATTTTAAAACGGTGTACTCTGCTTTATTGTATATTAAAATGGATTAAACGTGTCTTACTCGTCCATCTTTCACATTGAAACTAAAGAATATGGAGGTAAAAACTCACGCATTGATGTAAGAGAAAGAAGTTCTGCAGGAGGCAGTGTCCATCGTCTCAAAACACCCGACTCAAACAGGACTGCAACAGAGTATAACAGGTTTCTCATTTTTCAAGATAGAATTATTGAACAAAGGTTGCTTCAAAACTAACAGATTTTATAAAGAGAGAGCGAGTGAGAGAGAAAGAGAAACTAAGAGCTTCAGCCCACAGCATACGTGACATTGACGTCATGGAAAGTTTGTTTGTGTGCGTGTGAAGTCAGGAGGAGCTTCTGGGAAGTCCTCAGATTGTAATGTGTTTTTAAAATAAATATTGTAACGCGTAAGCAATAAAAGGAAAGGTTTCAGGGTGCATCTCCTTCGGTTACATCTTAGCAAGTAACAATACATCGACGGAAGTATATTTTTGCACTCATGAAAACTGAGGAGGAAAATGAGCAGACCAATCAACCGAAGGTCCAGAGGAAGCTCTCGCTCCGAAGGGAAACCACACACACATCTAAAGAGGGAAATATATTTTATTCAGAGAAGGTCTCAATGCACTCTGGAGACAGGCATTAGCTTTTCTTTTACGTTCTGTTTCTGGTTCTTCAGTGGTCCATCTCAATCAATCAATCAGTTTTTATTTAGCGCTTCTTTAGCAGTTGCTTTCAAAGCAGCTTCACAAAGTCCTCGCGAGGATCAGGTAGAGTAAATAGAAGTTCCTCCGTGAGGCCCCTGGGAGCCTCGCTGACTGAGGCAGGTGCTAATCACCTCCCCAGCATAAAGAACATACAAACCATCTATAGAAACTTACAAGCCTCAAAAGCTTAGGAGGACCAAAAAGGGGACCACCTCTGGTGATGTCTGAGGCTGAGACAAGCACCTGTCCATCAGACCTTTGCTAAGCTCTTAGGTGACTTTGGTTCTGCTTGAAAGCCGGGTCCCAACAAACCTTCCTCTGTCTTAGATGAGATGGGGGTCACTTTCTAACCCAGCTTACTTTTCCCAACTACATCACTCCCTCTCGCCAACCTTCGTTTATTTCCCAGCGGGCGTCTCATCTGTGTTCCTGGTCCAAGCTTCTAAAAGCTTAGTGCGGCCAGTATATTGGGAAGACATCGCACTCACTGCTCACCTGCAAACATCTACGTAGAGAGCAAAATCGTTCTTCACAGACGTCTGTGGAAGTCTTTCTGGAAGTACCACCACATACCTTACAGAGATCATTCTCCTCCAGACAAAACGTTGTTAGAACAAATCATCCTCAATCCAGCACAATACTTGAAACAATCTCAGCTTAAATTATTTATTTTTTTATTCATCATTACAAAATTCATCTGCCTTTACCTTCTGACGCTCTTGTTTTTGTACAGATCCACAGGATCTGAGGATCGTGCTGCTGGGAGCTTCGGGAGTTGGAAAGAGCTCCATTGGAAATGCAATCCTGGGTCAGGAAGCTTTTAAAGAAATCAGAAACAAAAAGTGTGAAGTGCAGAGAGGACGAGTGGAGAAAAGAAACATCTCCCTCATCGACACGCCAGGATTCTTCAGCAAGGTTCTTAAAGACGAAGAGATGCAAGAGCAGATGTTAAAGGGTCTCATCCTTGCTCATCCAGGTCCTCACGTCTTTCTGCTCATCATCAACCTGGAGAAGTTCAAAGAAGACCGAAAGGATGTTGTGGAGAAGATCCTGGAGAGCTTCGGAGAAGAAGCTTTGAATTTCACCATGGTGCTGTTCATCGGAAGAGAAAAGGTCTCCAGAAGGGAATGGACTGAAATCATCGAGAGCCAGGAGGCACAAGCACTTCTTCAGAGTTTTAAAGAGTGTTTTCACGTGATCAACAGCAAGAACGAATGTGATTCCTATCAGATCGCAAAACTCATCACAACCATCGATGAAAAGGTGAGCAGCAACAAAGGTCAGACGTACAGCGTCGAGATGTTCCTGAGGAACACGAGGAAACAGTTTCAGAAGCAGACGCAATCGAAACAGCAGAACGTGAAGAATCAGGCTGAAAGAGAACCACAAGAAGACAAAGAGGAACCTTTGATAAACACCCAAAAAGAGGAAACAAAAGACGATAGAGGAATGGAACAGGAGATTGTGCTGACAGGTTTGAGAAAATAGATCTTTATATATAAACTCTTAAACACTGATCCGTATCTGCACCTCTAAAAGGTGTTATATGCACCCCAGAAATCCTAATACCCCTCAAGAACAATTCTTCCTGTTGACCTAAAATGTAAATCACTCTTAAATCACTGTGTTGGGGTCGACACAGACTTATAGTTGGTTGTAAAGCAGCTTTAGTTTTTACTAAATGCATAAATTTGACTCCACTCCAGCTAAAACTGTTCTCTTAAAGAAACACTTGCAATATTACAAAAAATCCCTTCCTTTTCTTTTTTGTCTATGGTGTAGGCATTGAAAGAAAACTACAGAGAGAAATACCTTTGTTTTCACACCAAGTGAATTTATTTGCAGTGAGTTCCGCAAATTCCGCGCCGTAAGCACAACTGAGCTCAGGAGTGGAAGAACAAAACACTACATTAAGAGTTAAAACACACACTCTGCACTTTCATCTTAACCACTCCATACTGAGAAATATATTTACAAGAGCGTCGACTCAGTCAAAGACTGGGCTTGTTAGTTGTTTAGGAAATAAATGCTTGATAGACGTGAAATGTGGAACACAGCAGCAGTTTATTAATCAAACCCAAACATGAGAAATCATACTTAAAAGCCACGAAGGGTTAACGCATGCGCGGGAGGGGACAGAGAAGACGTCCGGAGAGACAGAGAGCAGAGGAGACAGAGCTATGGGAAGGACCCTGGTGCTTTCCCCCCAGCAACACCTCTCTCTCTCTCTCTCTCCTCTGTCTCTCTCTCTCTCTCTCTCTCTCTCTCTCCTCGACCACATCTCTCTCCCTCTATCTCTCTCTCTCTCTCTCTCCTCTCTCTCTCCTCTCTCTCGATCTCTCCTCTCTCTCTCTCTCTAGACCACGTCTCTCTCCCTCTGTCTCTCTCCCGCTCTCCTCACTCTCTCTCTCTCTCTCTCTCTCCTCCTCCCTCTGTCTCTGTCTCTCTCCTGCTCTCTCTCTCGACCACGTCTCTCCCGCTCTCTCTCTCTCTCTCCCTCCCTCTGTCTCTGTCTCTCTCCTGCTCTCTCTCTCGACCACGTCTCTCCCGCTCGCTCTCTCTCTCTCTCTCTCTCTCCCGACCATGTCTCTCTCTCTCACTCTCCCCCTCCTCTCTCTCTCTCTCTCGACCACGTCTCTCCCGCTCGCTCTCCCGCTCTCTCTCTCTCTCTCCCCTCTTCTCTCCTCTCCTCTCCCGACCATGTCTCACTCTCCCCCTCTCTCTCTCTCTCTCTCGACCCACGTCTCTCTCCCTCTGTCTCTCTCCCTCCCGCTCTCTCTCTCTCTCCCCTCTCCTCTGTCTCTGTCTCTCTCCTGCTCTCTCTCTCGACCACTCTCTCCCTCTCCTCTCTCTCGTCTCTTCTCTCTCTGCCGCTCCCTCTCTCCCTGTCCTCTCTCCCTCTCCCTCTCTCCTCTCTCTCTCTCTCTCTCCCCCTCCACTCTCTCTCTCTCTCTCTCTCTCGACCACGTCTCTCTCCCTCTGTCTCTCTCCCGCTCTCTCACTCTCTCTCGACCACGTCTCTCCCGCTCGCTCTCTCTCTCTCTCTCCCTCTGTCTCTCTCCCGCTCTCAACAACGTCTCTCTCCTTCTGTCTCTCTCCTCCCTCTCTCTTTCTGTCTCTCCCTCTCTTTCTGTCTCTCTCTCTCTCTTTCTGTCTCTCTCTTTTTCTGTCTCTTTCTCTCTTGACCACTTCCAGCACACACATCAATCGCATCTACATTCAGTCTTATTGGAAACATTATAATCTAGATTACTGATATTAAGTGTATCATTTTGTAGCACGGTGGTCTCACAGCAAGAAGGTCTCTGGTTCGAGCCTCGGCTGGGTCAGTTGGTATCTCTGTGTGGAGTTCTCATGTTCTCCTCGTGATCGCGTGGGTTTACTCCGGGTGCTCCGGTTTCCTCCACAAGAACAAAGACATGCGGAATAAGAGAATTGAGTAAAAACGATTGTTCGTAGTGTTTGAGAGAGAATGAGTGTGTGTGGATGTTTCCCAGCGATGGGTTGCAGCTGGAAGGGCATCCGCCGCATAAAACATATTCCAGAAGAGTTGATGGTTCATTCCGCTGTGGAGACCCCGAAAGGGAAGAAAGCCGACATGAAGATGGATGGATGGATGGATGTAATTTTCGCATAACAAAGAAAACAGGCACGATCCAGTTTTCCTACAAAGCAAAAACAGCAAACAAAGCACAGACACCAAGTGAGCCTCAAAATGGAGAGCTGATGGTTTGATGAAGTTCTTGCGTATAATTTAAAGTTGATGAGGAGGCAGGACACCAATCAGGAACACATGGACCAATGGGAGAGGGGCAAATGTTCTGAAGCATCTCACGCACTAAAAAGTATCTATATTTCCTCTGAAAACAAGTATATACTTTAAGGGTGCAGTAGAAGTGTTCAGATTGGGACGCAGAAATAAACTAACACAGAACACAGATAATACAACCACTAGGGGTCATAACAATTTCCTTCTTCCTAAGGTTGATTCCACTTCTAATGTGAGCAACCCAATATTGGCTTCGTAACAAATTGCATTTTGTCCCTCCTTTGGAGAAAAGCTGCCACCTGCTTAAATGTAAAAGTCTAACTCGAGTGAGTAAATTCAAACCCCTTCCAAAGTTTGATTTAGCTTAACATAACATTTCGTCTGACCTTCACAGATTAATTTTGCTATAAGCGCATCTTGTCGATCAAGTTACAGAAGAAAGTCTGTTTTATCAGTGCCCCATAATTATTCGTATTATAAGAGTAATTTTATGTGCCCTACACTGGAAAAAATTAGTTCTAAGCAAAGCTGAAAATGCTTAAAATTAGATTGAAAATCTTGATTTTCTTATTTTAGGAAGACTTTTCTCATTTAAATCTTTTGGGTATAGATTACTGAGCTTATTTTGAGAAAATAACTCTTATATTTTCCTGAGGAGAAAAAAATTCTTATTCTGGTCATTTATTTTCTTGAATTAAGAAACTATATGAAACAAGTTGCCGATTTTTTTTTTAAGAATCTAAAAAAATGTTTAAGATTTGACTTGATTTATATCAAGAATGTTATTGATATTTTATTTTAAGAAATCAATGTTAAATACTGGTAAAAACATGCATCTTGGAACAAGAAAAAAAATCTAGTTCTACTCTAGATCAAGTAAAGGTAAGAACATTTGATTTCTTGAAATAAGATTCAAATGTTTGTGAAAAGAAAAGAAGAAAAAGGACCTACACCGTAAATAAATCATCAATATCCCAAACCTTAATATCCATCCAGTTGAGTTCTAACGTTGATGGAAGAGATCTGAACTTCAATAAAGCACTCTTGAAACAAGAAAAAAAACCTCAAATATAGATAAACTCTTCCTAGATCAAGCAAAAGATTCTGCTAATGGGGCGAGAGAATTTAAGTTAGAAAGAATTCTTAAAATGAGCAAAAACTTCTCGCTGATAACGAATGCTGTTGGATCTTAAAAAAATACAAAAACTCTCAGAGCAAGTCTTTCCAAGCTATATGCTATAAAAACCCATTAAAATAGAATATTCCAACTTGTATTTAATCATTCGTGGTCTTAAAACTAGACAATCTGTCTTAAAACTAGAATGTTTTCTCTTTTAGTTTTATATAGCTTATCAAGAAAAGAACGTGGAAGAAATTAAACAGAAGGCCAAATAAAAGATGGGGAAGACGGTGCTAGCGATGACAATTGAAGAGAGACTAGAGGCTCTGCAAGAACTTTCGACAAAAACAGAGATTTGTGAGGTCTCACGAGGAATCTTGAGTTAAGCACAACGGTTCGCAAAATAAACAGTGTCTTACTGTAAGTTAGGAGATGCCTTGCCAATGGGGAAGAATACAAGTGTTTTGTGAGAAAAACTGGGCTTTACTGGCTGGAACAGTTAACACATTAAAAGGCAATCTGAAAAGTTGCAGAAAGACACTTCTTGATCTCCTAATCTCCTCCAGAAGCTGAGAACCTACGACTTGTTCAAGCCAAAAACTTGTTTATTCGTGGACATCAGATTTTTTTCATTTTCAAAGCTTCAAACCATAGCGTCACGGTGGCGCAGTGGGTAGCACGGTCGTCTCACAGCAAGAAGGTCGCTGGTTCTAGGCTCGGCTGGGGCAGGTGGCATTTCTGTGTGGAGTTTGCATGTTCTCCCCGTGATCGCGTGGGTTTTCTCCGGGTGCTCCGGTTTCCCCACAAGTCCAAAGACATGCGGAATAAGTGAATTGAATAAGAACAATTGTGTGTGAATGTTTCCCAGCGATGGGTTGCGGCAGGGAAGGGCATCCGCTGCGTAAAACATATGCCAGTGAGTTGGCGGTTCATTCCGCTGTGGCGACCCCGAAAGGGAATAAAGCCGACATGAAGATGGATGGATGGAAGCGTCAAACCACTCAGGAGGCTCCTTTGAGTCACCCCAACATGATTCCCCCCCAGAACCTTCTTCCCAACCTAGTGGGAAATTTATTTTCGACCACCTGTAACTTGATTAGAATTAAAAGAGCTTTCTGCAGCCCAGAGCCATCCATGAAACTCAATACTTCAGCTATTGTTCAGGTGATCATGAGGTAAAATCATGTCTCTGCAAGCCACATCGTTTTGGTATTCATCTCGTTCTTGTTAAGTAAATTGTTCCTTTTCGTTTGCAAGCTAATTTTGGCCTACGAAAGAAATTTTCATCTGATTTCCTTCCATTTTCTTGCAGATCTGAGGATTGTTATGTTGGGTAAATCAGGATCTGGAAAAAGCTCAGCAGGAAACACCATACTGAACAAAGATGCTTTCACGGTGGATTCTTCGTCGTCCGAGGAAAGTTTGGAGAAAGGAGATGCAGAGGTTTCTGGTATAAGAGTCTCAGTGGTTGATACTCCTGGGATGTTGGATTCCCGATGGTACAAGCACTTTCAGGACCAGCTGGAGCATGATATCGAGCAAAGCTTTCAGATGTCTGCTCCTGGTCCTCATGTGATCCTGCTAGTGGTCCGACTGAATGGAAGACGAACGGAGAAGGAGAAAAACACTATCAGGTGGATTGAGGAACACATCGGAAAGGGAGCCACACGTCACGCTTTGATCCTGTTCACTCATGTGGATTTGCTGAAGGATCGATCTCTGGAAGAATACCTCAAAGAAAGTCCTGATCTACAGTCCCTGCTGGAAAGCTGCGGAGGCAGATTCCACTCGCTTGATAATCAAGGGGACAGTGGTCCAAATCAGGTCCACGAATTGCTGGAGAAGATCAAATTAATGGTGAGGGACAACGAAGGTGAACACTACACCTACAAGAGGAGCCCTCAACCTCAAACAGAAGTTAAAGAAGACAAAAATAATGATGAAGACAACACAAATCTTCAAGAAAATAAAGAAGAAAACAACCAAACCGAAGCCCAAACCAACGATGAGGAAGATGGTGCTGGAAATGACCACCGAAGAGAGAGACTAAAGGCTCTGTGTGAACTTCAATAAACAAAAAGAGATCTGCTAGGTCTCATGATGAATCTGGAGTTAAGCAAAATGGCATTAGAAGTTGCACATAGCCATCTAAATAACAAAGGTAAAGCTAAAACCTTCCATGTTTCGGTGCGGTGAAAGGGCAAGTATTTAATGATCAACTAGGAGTTCCTAGTCAACTCTTAATCAACATTAGGGCTTTGTGGAGCTGCTTAAAAGCAACTGCTAAAAAAGCGCTAAATAAAAACATCTTGATTGATTGAGTCTCGCTCCTGTCTCCGGCTCTCATGGTAATCATCTCGTCATAATAATTAAAGTCATCAGTCATCCAATTCCTATTGCATTTAAGCTGAATCCACGTTTTCACCTTTTGATGCCTGTGTTCTTTCTCCATGTGTGATTAGCATTAGCCAGAAAACACAAGTGAATTTGGTGAGGTTGGGGTACAGATGCTGAGAGAGCTGTTCATGGAAGGCAGCGGGACAGAGAAGCACCCCTCCCTCGAGGACCCCTCCCTCGAGGACCCCTCCCTCGAGGACCCCTCCCTCGAGGAGACGTGGAGATATAAAGGAGGGAGTTCAGCATTCCATCCTCAAAGTGGAAGAGAACCAGCTTGTGTTTTATCACTTAGCGAGCTGAAGAAAATGTTTGAAATCTGCTGTTGATAGTAAGCTAGTTATTTGATCGCTCCTCCACCTAGGACTCACAGAAACCATAGGATGAGCGCCCCCTGCTGGTGCATCACAAAATGTAAAGTTCTGTAGTTAACTCTACGCATATAAAAAAAGAGATTTGACTTGTTACGCACCTGTCTAGGTCAGACGCAACAATACAAATTAAACATTATTTTTAAAAAACTTGAGAAGGAGGACAGAAAACAAATATTCAAATTTAATATGTGATCAAATAAAAACTATAAGGGTTCAGTTGAGTGAACGAGTCAGACAAATACCTCAGGAGACTGGGGGGAAACTACAAAGAAAGAAAAATAAGTCCTTTTTTTAAACACCTCTAAATAAACCTACTTCCCAAAACAAAGTGTACAATTCCTAATCCTATCTCCTTAACAAAACCTATACAATTTCAATAACCAAAATAAAACCCACAACCAGCTCCCTACTTACCAATTTATGTACAAATACTTCACAACACACAAGGGCAATCCAGAACTCAGCGTCAAAAACAGGCAGCAAATCGTTCACCAAGTAAGCAAGAGTACACCGTTTCAAACACACAATAACACACGGGTGAGTGAGCAGAGTTTTTATGGAGAAGACTGAGGGGTTGACGAGGAGGCAGAACAACACGAGGACCAATGACAGAGTGACAAATCTTCTGACGTAAGGATGATGTGGCAGGAACAGGAAGTGATGCATCACAGGAACAGGAAGTGATGCATCACAGGAACAGGAAGTGAGGTCCTCTGATGGGGGAAACACACACTCACACACACTACAACAGAAAGAACACTACAAGGGGTCGTAACAGACTGGTTCAGGATGAGATGAAATCCTGTGTAGATATTTAACAGGTCTCTGGACACAGGAATGTTTTTGTTCAAGGTTTAATGTGTTTTTTTTTTTTTGAGTCAATAAAATACAACAGTTGAAGATTTACAGCCAACAGAGTCCAGCATTTAACACAAAAATCATCGTTTTAACATCTTCAAGCTTTGTGTTATCAAACAAACCAAATAAAGCTATCCTTAAATGTTTTTGATGCAGAAAAAATTTAAAGTTAAAACACTACAATAGCGTGACATGATAAAGATTAATAAATGCACAACAACCGTTAAAGTATAATGAGATAACGCTTGTATCGTTAACTCATTAAACCTGTACATGAGTTATGAATTAATGAATATTATCGTGAATATTAAAGGAAACCATAAAAACCTTTTTTCAGTACTTCATAGATGAGAATAATTTTAAACTATTTAAAGAAGTTTGCTATACAATGTTAAAATGCAGACAAATACAGAATGTTATTTCACACTCATAATAAAAACATCCTTCATCAGAAAACAAATCATTGTGTGGCAAGCGAACACAAAATTAGAACTGAGACGAACAATATAAAAGTGATAAAAGCCTCGTGGACGCAGTCCTGGTCTCGGTGCAGGTGTTGCTCTCTTATTTGACGGAGCTGTAGATCACATCCTCAGATCTGGAGAAACAGGGAACATGTCAGGAGAGCTGCTTAAAGTGGGCATCTTAAAAATTAGATTGTGATAAAAGCTAAGGACTAACTGCTAACTAGAGGCCGCAAATGCTCTTCTGTTGCAGGAGATAAATTAAGAAAAACCAGCTGGAGCGGAGTTTATTTGTTTCGCTTCAGCTTCTTCTCAAACACAAGCATAAACTCTGTTGAATATTATGTATTGTGTGCTGGTTTAGAGGTAAGATGGAAGGATGCTTAAAACGCAGTGAATACTTGTGATTTAGGAAACTAATACCAGCATCGGCCCAAACTCCGTGCTCCAGAGAAGTGCTCTGTACTCGTCAAAACTGCCTCGATACTACTTTCTGATGAGCGTCGAGCAGATGCGCTTAACATCTGCAGAAGCGTCCGTGGACTGGAAACATTTCAACACTAAAAGCTTTTACTAGCGATCGGATCAAATATAAAATAACAAATAAAATGTAAAAAAAGAGTGATGACATTAAAGTGCTGGCATTAGTAAGCACTTATTTTAGGACTCAGAATTCGCTCGTATTGAAGAAATGTGCTATCAGTGCATCCCTAGAACTCATCTTAGAATTTCCTCCCATTTTCACTTCCTGTCCATCTATTCTAAACTATTGCATCATTAAAGGCCGAAAGGGCCAAAAATAATCTTCCATCCTAATTTTATCCATAAACTCTCTTCTCTACTCAAGTATTTACAGCACAGAACCCTCATCTCATATCGCTGTGTCACATGTACTGGGTTTCAGTGTCACTAATGCTCCTACTCAAGGTACAGCGAGGTTTACTTCACTGGAAAGTACACCACTGTAAGGTACAGTAGTGAGCTACTTTTTTTTTTGGGTGAGTGTTCAGTCTGCGGAGTAGAATAAATCAGGAAACAAAAGACTGCAGTTTTTCTCAACTTCCTGACAAACCTCCAACTTTTAGTCGAGGTCAAACAAGACACAAGGTAAGGGCATCAGGTGCGCCGGTCAGAGATACACCAGCGTGGACCAGTTACTGAAAAAATCTTCTCAGATTGAGGTCATCCATTTTTCTAAAAGGCCAGAAAAGCCTTTTTCTGGAAGTTAGACTCAGACTAAAGGACCTCCTACTTTCTATGGCCAGAGTAATACGCTCCTCTATCCCCTGAGTTTCGTGTCACCTGGATGATTTTCCAATAGTCCCTGTCTTTGTCTCCCTCTTAAGGACTGCATTTCTTGTCACTCACTGTCTGCAAGCTGTTCTCCAGATGTTTTCCTCACTCCACATTTGGACAGCTCCTCTGAACTCTGAACCCCTTTATCTATCCCCTTACCCATACCCCTATCCCTTACTGCACCTCAACCCTAACCCCGGTCTTCACTGCTGTCTATATCTACATCGCTCCCAAGACTTCAGCATCTTTAACCTTGTTTGTTTTATATGTTTGTATGTTATGTTAAGTTTGTATTTTTATGTAATTTTTTTTATTCAACCAGATTGTTTCCAAAAAATTATAAGAGAATTACGATTTTACACAATTGTTTACATCCAACAGTTTTCTAAGAATTTATGTTTCTTGTGTATTTTGAAAAGAAATCATGAAATTAGATAAGATAACAAAATTCCCCCAAAATCACTCAAATGAGGTTCATGTATAGAAGAGAATGTAAATAAAAATCTGCTTCATAAACATGCTTTTAATTAAAATAATCTTTCTTGAACAACCATAAGCTGGCAAAATCAGGCCATAACTTAAAAAAGGTGTGTTCTCACCTGTGAGCATCAGGTGGATGGAGGACCTCCAGCTCTTGAGTCGTGTTCCTCTCTGGGTTCTTCAGTTGATGAACGCTGGAGTACGTAACCTCATCTTCAGAGAAGGTCTCTGTTTCTTCTCTCCTGGAGCGTCTGGGTTCTATAACCCTTGCGTAAAGATCATGCTCCTGATTGGCTGGATAAACTGGATCATCATTGGTCGATGGTCCAAAGGTAACAGTGGGATTCTGCAGTGTTTTTAAAAACAATAAAGGTTACTATCACGTACTGCACAGAGTTTTTGAGTGTTCTGAATCTCACCTGATTTTGTCTGGAGCTTCCAGCTCCACGCTCTCTCCGAGTTCTTCTGACGGAAAAGTTGTGTTTAATTAACCTTACATTTACATTGTTTAATTCAGAAGCTCACACACACGCACAAGCTGTGTCTCAAT
Source organism: Danionella dracula (assembly GCA_900490495.1). Classification (NCBI taxonomy): domain Eukaryota; kingdom Metazoa; phylum Chordata; class Actinopteri; order Cypriniformes; family Danionidae; genus Danionella; species Danionella dracula. The sequence goes on along the minus strand of UELW01000324.1, from coordinate 82,764 downwards.
CCAGGTCTGGATCCTTCAGAGGACGCAGCCTCCGGAGGCGATGGCTTCGAGGATCCTCCTAAAGCTGCATCAGTCGTTGGTTGATGGGACGCGGAGCTCTTCCAGAGTTCTCTTCGCAAAGCATCTTGGGATATGAGAGGCTACGAAGGATGGTAGTGTAAGGCTGGGTTCTCCTGGGTCTGGGGTGTTGATTCTAGCATTCACATAATAAAACGATGGGGTGCTTCTCCTGACCCCGTATCTCCAGCATCACGGGGCCTACAGCCCTCACATCTCTCGCTGGTTTAAACATGTTTATATAAGAGTGTTTGGTTAACCAGTTTATGTTTAATATTGTTTTAATATTAGGTTTTAGTGAAACGATTGTAGATCCCAAAACTAGAAACTTTAACGCTCTCAACAGCTTTGGCGGATGCTCTCCTGATTCGCGTTCCTAATTACGTCTCTCCTCTCTGGAGGAGAAGCTCTGAAGAAGATCTCAAAGGCAGATAGCAGACTCAGATCCGGGCCCTTTTCGTCTCTGGAACCGGCCCCTGAAGGAAGAGCTCTAGAGCTCCTTATCATGTAGTAAACTCTGAGTTAAAATGTAATGCCTTTTTTAGAATGATCAATTCCAAATTAAGTGTAGACATTAACTCATAACTCTGGGTTCATATTTCATAAGCTGTATAATCTAACGCATTGTTTATACACATCAGTGAAAATAAATGTTTGAACCTTTTTCAGTAACATCAAGTGTGAGTAAAATTAAAGGTCATTGAGAGGGTTAAAACTTAATATTATCATGAATAATTAACATGCTAATTTATTTGGCCGTGACCAAGAATAACGGTAAAGATAAAACCTTTTTAAATCAATTATGGAGTCAGATATACGAATTTTTGTGAATTATTAAAAATCCTTTAGCACTGTTTTTAAGACAGAACACGAAGCCTTCGGTCCCGACGGGGATCTGTTTTTGGGCGGAGCACCGGGAGCCTACAGTAGCGACGCATCCTCAGAATTCAGGGAAAAGGAGGACGCATTTAAAGGACACATTTTAAGAACCCTTCTATTTTTGGTGAAAGGAGACGCCTCCACGCAGCGTTGCTTGAGATGCGCTCTCTGAAGGACTCAGAGCCTGGAATGAGACACAGCTACAAACACTGGCCGGCTGGAAGAAGAAGGAGTTGCCAGCCATTTGTTATTGTTGTTGACCTCAATTATTATCACATCTCTACTCAAGTTACACACAGTTTATCACAAGCTGCACAAGTTACATCCATCTGTACACAACTCATCAATAAGCAGGTGATCAAGCCAGTCTCTCTTCCATTTTATACACCTTTTCTGAAGCCAACTACTTCTAAATTGGAAGTCACTACAAATATAGTTAATAGTTTGATGATATCTTGAGAAAAAGCTGAGCGCTAGCTGCTAACCCGAGGCTGCGAATGAGAATCTGGCGCAGAAAGTGCATAACGTAACGAGTGTTCTTTATTTATATTTCTCGTACACCTCTAAATCATTTTAGGATTTTCCGGCCAGATCTTGCGAGAACAAAACAACTCTACAGTTACTCAGTCGAGGTCGTGCAGAAAAGAATTATGCTGCGATGTAATTATGTTTTTAAAGAAATATGTTCTCTTATAAACTAAAGCTGAAACTCGGTTCTGAAGAGTTTCTATTCTTGAGAAGATGTGTTCTCACCTGTGAGCATCAGGTGGATGGAGGACCTCCAGCTCTTGAGTCGTGTTCCTCTCTGGGTTCTTCAGGGGATGAACGCTGGAGTACGTAACCTCATCTTCAGAGAAGGTCTCTGTTTCTTCTCTCCTGGAGCGTCTGGGTTTTTTAACCCTTGCGTAGAGAACATTCTCCTGATTGGCTGGATAAACTGGATCATCATTGGTCGATGGTCCAAAGGTAACAGTGGGATTCTGCAGTGTTTTTAAAACAAATATTACTGGTCGTGTCGAGTTTTTCTTTTTTTAATTTCATTTCACAATTCCAGATGCTAAACAGAGACTCACTCACGTTCAGAGCGTCGTATTCAGAGTCCACAGATCGAGGGTCGGGAGTCATGTAGGTTCTTTCAGGAGCCTCCACCTGAGATTGAGGAGAGAGTAATTCAGCTCTCTCTTCAGAACTCACAGATCACACACCAGAAGAGACTCCGGGAGCTTTACATACCATCTGCCTGTGAGCTCCAGGTCCTCTGAGAGATATCTCTGCTGATGGAGTCGCTCTCCTCCTGAGGGGGAAGAACATTGAAGCATTTTCATTATAAAAGTTCATTTCAGATAGACCTTCAGTCCAGAAGCTCCACTCACTTAATAAACACAGCTAGAACGAGGAGAGCGACCAGTCCTCCACACCCCCCCACGAGTCCAGCCACCGTGAGCAGAGCTGCTCCCTGAAGCCCTGAAAGCAGAGCTTCCTGCATCACTCACACCAGAGAAAGAACGAGAGTTTGTTCAGAGAAGATACCTTTCAGAGAGACGGAAACAGACGCTGATCTCCCAGAGCCGTGTTTGTTCTGCACCTCACAGGAGTATCCTCCACTGTGACTGGAGCTAAAGCTGGAGATGATCAAGCTCTGTCCTGATCCAACAATCTCACTGATGTTCTCCTGGTTCTTCAAAGCTTCTCTGAGCCAAGTATAGTTGAGAACAGGAGGATTGGAGTCAGCGCTGCAGCTCAGAGTCACTGAACCTCCCTCCAGAACTGCAGCAGATGGACGAATGCTCACAGTAACATCTCGAGGTGCATCTGATGAAGAAATTTT
>UELW01000324.1:0-75000 GCA_900490495.1 Danionella dracula | reverse complement strand
TAGCAGTAAAGGTAGAAATAAATAATAAACAGCGAAGGGCCATTATCACACAATTAGTTGGCTGCAGCATCCCAAAGCTTTTTATAGCAACATCTGTCATGAGATCATCACGAATGCCATACATGCAATTTTTTAAACATCATGAACATCTGTAATTTCAATGATTTGAGAAGAACTTTTAAAAATCACAAGCAATAAGGACTCACCCTTTTTCACTGCATGAACATAAGGTGGGCTAGACCCGCAGAGAACAAACGGAAGGGTGCCATGAGCATCTGGGATCTTCACAATCCTATAAGAGACACATTGCAGCTTCAATAACAACAAACACACTAAATCATTGTAGTTCTTCAGTGTTATTCTGTCCTGACACTCAACACTCCTGATTTCTGCTCACTCTTTATTCTTGGTGGCCACCAGCAACCTAAGCGTGCGGCGTATGCAGAAGGACTGATTGATCATTGTCTCCACTTCAGAGAAGGGTCTCAAGAAAACCAGATCCTCGTTAATGGAGTAGATCTTTCTCCCTGGCTGCAAACCTGCCATCTGCACAAAATACAACAAAACAGGGGATACAGACACAAGAATCAGCAGTGTGAGAAAAGTTCATTAGACAGCATTCAAAGCATCATTACTCAGTATGTAAAATAATGATATTGAGGATTGTGAGAGCTGAAAGAAGTTTGCACCTAAGTGGCAAGACAGTTTTATATAGCTTAAAAGGTGCTCTAAAATGTAATTAACACTTTTGTGTCACTGAGCAGCTCATTTGATGATGTAATAAAAAAACACTGATTGTGAGAAAGAAGGAAAAGGAGAAAAAAAAGATAATAATGAAAAGTTCTGCATGATTAAAAACAAAGGGAGAAGGATGTGACAGACAAAGAAAAGGTTAAATGTAGAACACCAGAAGAAAAATGCAGTTCAAATGGAAGGAAGGAGTGAAGGAAGGAAGCACTGATCAGTAAACTATCAATAAGGAAATGGGGAAGAGAAGACTTAGACGAGGACTGAGAGGGTTGAGCCCTTCTTAAGCTTGGTTTTTAGTTGACCAAACAGAAGCTGGGATCTTCTAAACTTATACTTCTGATTGGTTTAGCTCATTGAGTGACTTTTTCACTCTTTTTCACTCTGAACCATCGGAGATAAAAAAATGATACTAATAATGTCAATTTGCTGATGGTCTGAAAGGCAGGGCTCAACTTAAGGCGGTCAGAGAAACACATCGTGAGGATAAACACGAGATAATGATATCGTGGGAGACCATGTTGAAAGCAGCAGAGAAGTCAAGAAGAAGAAGAATAACTAGATGACGTGAATATTTCATTATTTCCAATCTACTACTAAAACACTGTATATCTCCAGCTCCAGTCCTGTTCATCATCTCAAGACCTTTACGAACTTTTTCAATCTGGCTTCCGCACCCACCGCAGCGGTGAGATAGCTCTTCTGAGAGCTACCAATAACCTCCTCACTGCTGCTGATTCTTATGACTTAATAATGAAAGGCACCATGCAGTGTGGAGCACGGTCGTCTCACAGCAAGAAGGTTGCTGGTTCGAGCCTCGGGTGGGTCAGTTGGTATCTCTGTGTGGAGTTCTCATGTTCTCCTCGTGATCGCGTGGGTTTACTCCGGGTGCTCCGGTTTCCTCCACAAGTGAAGAGAATTGAGAAAAAAATTGTATGAAAAGAGTATGAGTGTGTGTGAATAATTCCCAGCGATGGGTTGCGGCTGGAAGGGCATCTGCTGCGAAAAAACATCCTCTATGGTGACCCACAAAGGGAAAAAGCTGACAAGATGATGATGGATGGAGTTAAAACTATATAAATCAAAATTAATGTGTAAGTCCTTCAAATATATTGAATTACTTAAATTTTGCTAGTAAAGTTATCATTATAAAGTTCCTGTTGCTTACTTGGTTTTAAAATATTCTGAGTATCAAACCCATTGTCTCGAATCTGATGTGACAATGCAAGGTCAGACAAGTTTGTGTGGTAAAAGGGTTTATTGCTCATCAGAGAAGGATACATCCAACAAAAACAACCAACAGGGAAAAGCAGATAACGGAAACAGGGAGCAGACGACGGGGGCAACAGAGATGTAGCTTCATCTAGGAAAATACCAGATCACCCGGAGTCCTTGGGGTGAGCACGAAGGGCAAAGCAGTTGCTGGTGAGAAGCTGTTAAGCCTGAGGGTGGAGCGAGGACTGGAGGGAGCAGATGGAGGTGGAAATGGTTGGAAGGGCTTGCTGGGACCAAAAACTCAGCTCAGGTGGTTTGCAAAAGTTGAGTAAGGAGCTCAGGAAGTGGAGACACACCAGAGAAGGGTACTGACGGCAGTCCAGGAAGTTACAAGGAAGTGACTTCGACGCAGGACAGGAAGAGGTTGGAAATGAAGTTCTTTTACACCGGAGAAGTTGGCACAATTTTTTTATTAAGCAGTCAATTAATTGAATAAGGAACACAAAGCATTGTTTGTGCAACATACAAATGTTTATTATATTCTGAAAAAATAAAACAATCATCAGAGAGAAGCAGGAGCTGAAGATAAGCTATGGTTGAGAATCACAGAGGAATCATCTGATCTGTTTCAGGAATAACTGATCAATCATCAAACTCTCTCATTTAGAAGCTGAGGCTTACAATTATAATATCTGCAACGATAAAATCATTAAAGGCACTTGAAGTAAAAAAAATATTTCCTAAAAACAGCCCTCGAGATTATCGTAGACTGGATCTTCATAGTCATCTGCAGCAGCAGCAGATCTCCTCAGATTCTACAGAACAATGTAGAGATAAACACTTAACATAATTTCATTTCACAATTCCAGATGCTAAACAGAGACTTACTCACGTTCAGAGCGTCGTATTCAGAGTCCACAGATCGAGGGTCAAGAGCCATGTAGGTTCTTTCAGGAGCCTCCACCTGAGATTGAGGAGAGAGTAATTCAGCTCTCTCTTCAGAACTCACAGATCACACACCAGAAGAGACTCCGGGAGTTTTACATACCATCTGCCTGTGAGCTCCAGGTCCTCTGAGAGATATCTCTGCTGATGGAGTCGCTCTCCTCCTGAGGGTGAGGAACATTGAAGCATCTTCAATATAAAAGTTCATTTCAGATAGACCTTCAGTCCAGAAGCTCCACTCACTTAATAAACACAGCTAGAACGAGGAGAGCGACCAGTCCTCCATACCCCCCCACGAGTCCAGCCACCGTGAGCAGAGCTGCTCCCTGAAGCCCTGAAAGCAGAGCTTCCTGCATCACTCACACCAGAGAAAGAACGAGAGTTTGTTCAGAGAAGATACCTTTCAGAGAGACGGAAACAGACGCTGATCTTCCAGAGCCGTGTTTGTTCTGCGCCTCACAGGAGTATCCTCCACTGTGACTGGAGCTAAAGCTGGAGATGATCAAGCTCTGTCCTGATCCAACAATCTCACTGATGTTCTTCTGGTTCTTCAAAGCTTCTCTGAGCCAAGTATAGTTGAGAACAGGAGGATTGGAGTCAGCGCTGCAGCTCAGAGTCACTGAACCTCCCTTCAGAACTGCAGCAGATGGACGAATGCTCACAGTAACATCTCGAGGTTCGTCTGATGGACAAATTTTGAGAAGATTTCTAGATGCTAGATGAGAGTGCTTCAATCGGTTACTGGCTGATTATTTGCCGATTGCGAAAATTGATCAGCTTAAAGTAAAATATGCAGAATTTTTTATTTTATATCTACAGCAGCATTCAACAAGCTCTAAACGATTCAGGAAACAAAGCCCTGGCTGATGATTTTCTCAACTTCATTTTAGTAACAGAGTAAATGGCTGTAAATGGTTCCATGATTATAGCTGCTGAGAAGGTTCAGATACCTCCTGTGATCAGTGATCAGTTTAGGCCCAGACCGGATTCATGATTGTTAAAAACTGATATATCTAATTCTGAAAAAGAATGTTTCTTTCTTGCATAAACCTCTATTATACTCACATTCTACTGAGAGAAACACAGGATTAGATCTCAGATGTTGGTTTCCTTCAACAGCACACTGATAGAAACCAGTATCAGAGCGACGCGCTGCCTGGAGCTGAAGCTGCTTCTGGGTTTGTTCAGGTAATCTCTGATCATCTCTGAACCAGATGAATCTAGTTTCTGGAGGCAGAGAGCAGCTGCTGCTACAGCTCATCCTCACTGGATCTCCTCTGTTCACACTCTGCTCTGGCTCCACCTGCAGGTCTGACAGAGAAACTACATTCAATCTGAGACTTAACTGAAGCTTTGCTCTACCTGTAACATCGAGACGAGCTCCAGGAACCCCCGTCCATCTTTTATTCTGAGGATCAGTGACACTGCAGTAGTAGATGTGTTTATCAGCTTCTGTTACAGCAGGAAAAGAGAAACTGAAATTATCCTCTGTTTCTCTGAAGCACTGGATTCCTCTTCTCTCCAGATCTGAACACAGGTCTGGATATTCTTCTCCAGCAGCAGCAGGTTTGGTCCAGACTGATTTTACAAGTTTATATCCAGAGTAATTTATACTGCAGGATATTGTGACTCTTGATCCTTTGAGAGCACACACTTCTGAAGGGCTGTACCTCACTGCATCTCTCCACACACCATCAACCCCTGAAACACAGAACCGAGGAACACGGCTGAGAGAGCTTTCAGCAGCACAGAAAGAGTTCAGCTCTCCACAGATGATTCCTCAGTGATTCAGTTTAAAGCTAAATTAGATTGATGATCTCAGTCAGGATCAGATATTCACTGAGTAAGATATTGATCTTATGTTTTCATGAGAGTTAGAACTCACGTCCTACTTTCAGAAACACAGGATTAGATCTCAGATGTTGGTTTCCTTCAACAGCACACTGATAGACACCAGTATCAGAGCGATCCGCTGCCTGAAGCTGAAGCTGCTTCTGGGTTTGTTCAGGTAATCTCTGATCATCTCTGAACCAGATGAATCTAGTTTCTGGAGGCAGAGAGCAGCTGCTGCTACATCTCATCCTCACTGGATCTCCTCTGTTCACACTCTGCTCTGGCTCCACCTGCAGGTCTGACAGAGAAACTACACCTCAGAGACTCACCATCACATGTTGATGATCAGATAATGTTTCTACGAAGATAAAGTCTCAATATGCTATTGTAGCGTCAGAGGTGAAACTCTTTCAGCTTGTGTTGAGAAGAATGAAGGAAGTGTGAGCTGAAGTGGTTCACCTGTGACGTGGAGTCGAGCTCCAGGAGTCCCGGTGTATTTCTCAGCATCAGCAGTGAATCTGCAGTAGTAGATGTGTGTATCTGCTTCTCTCACGTCTCTCAGGGTGATGCTGGATCTGTCTCTAGCTTCACTCTCACACTGAACCCTTCTCTCAGGATCTGGACACAGCTCTGATCGCTCTCTGAACGGTTGTTTGCTCCAGAAGGCTGTTTGGAGCTCGTGATCTGGAGGATACTCTAAATCACAGGAGATCTGAACCGTTGAACCCTTTACTGCACAAACAGACGAGGGGCTGTACTTCACTCCCCATCTCTGAGCATCGGCCCCTGAAACACAGAGAGGAGATGAAGGAGGTTCTGAGGAGCATCTGAAACTCAAAGCAGCTCGAGGAGAAGAGCTCCTCAGGAGTTTACTGATCTCAACAGAAGCAACACTCACCCTTCGAGATCAGAAAGATCAGAGGAAGAGCCGATCGGGAGAGAGAGCAGCATTCTCACTTCTACAATCACAAGATCACGAATTTATTAACAAAACTTGCTTTGTTGAGAAAATTTCTTCCTGAAAAGTGTTGGTTGCAGAGCATGGAGGTTCTGGGTGGCATTGGTGACTGTAGCTACAGAGGAGCGTAATGATCACTATGAGGTTAGAGCAGCTTCGTGCAGTGGGGAGTTTTTATAAGAGCAACGGGTCTCAAAAATTAATTTGTTACTTTACTGGAACCTAACCCTAACCCTCTGCCCCTCGCACCTTCACAAGGTGATTGAGGTGGCTTAGCCCTGTTATAAGGGAAGGGGTTCAAGGCCAGGTGTACTGGACGACTGGCTGATACTGGCCCCAGTCGAGGCCTCAGCTGATTCGTCACAGAGACAGAGTCTTGTCACTTCAGCCGTAGGGGCTTTGGATCAACTTAGAAGGACCCGTCTGAACCTGGCCTGAGCTATGTGCTTCTGGGTATGGCACTAAACTCGTTGAACATACTTGAATGCCTCCCTGGGGGCCGTGCCCTGATCCTGTGGAAGGCAGCATGCAGAGTCAGTGCAAATTTGTGGTCCCTCTGTAGAACATCCAGAGACCCCTGGGCATATGGGTTCCGCAGTAGCGTTTATTCCGCAAATGAGATCTTTCCAGCCTGGCTCAAGTTCCGAGTTCTGTCGTGAGCATGGCATTGGGGCATCTAAAGGTGAATGTGGCACCTCCCTCTCTGTCTTTGGAATGACATTTGGTTCCTGCGGGCGTAGGAGGGACTCTGATGCTTCAAAGATCAGGTGCCTCGCTGTAAGCCATATCTCAAGGATGACCCAAGAAGTACGCTTCCTAGAGCTTGTTTAGTGTCCCAGAGTTTGTTCAGTGTCCCTAGCGGTAAAGCGCTTCAGGAGAATGCTGCAGCGATAACACGTGTAGATCAGGATGGACAACACGGCGGTGGTTTCAATCGACAAGGAAGGATACGCTCACCTCGTTGTAAGCTCTCCTCTTGAGTCATCACTGGGAACTGGCCCTAGCTGGATATCCCTGACAGGTTGAACCATTCAGCAGATACACTGTCTCGGTGGAAAACCCAGTCAGGAGAATGGCGACTCCATCGTCTGGCAGTCCAGCAGATCTGGGAGAGCTTTGTATTGTAGAGGTAGACCTGTTCATCACCCCAGAGAATGCTCAGTGCTAGTTCTTCTACGCTCTGTCCCAGGCTCCTCTCGATATAGATGCGCTGGTGCATTGTTGGCCCAGGAAGAAACGCCTATATGCATTTCCCCCAGTGAGCTTCTTGCACCCCTCCTCTGCAAGATCAGGGAGAACGAGGCAGAGGTCCTAATAATGGAACCTTATTGACCCAACCGACCTTGGTTTAGAATTCTGCTCCCTCGTGACAGTCCCTCCCTGGCCTGTTCCCCTCCGGTCAGACCCTCTGTCCCAGGGCTCTGGACACAAGCACCCATGCACAGACCTCTGGAATCTCCACGTCTGGTACATTAGGTACCTGTGTCTCGTCAGACCTTGTTACGCTGGCAAGTGGGGTTGGTTCGGTGACTGGTGAGGTTCTATGTAGAACAGGGAGGGCAGTTATTTTTTCTATGGGGCCACATGAGAAACAGAAAATATTGTAGAGGGCAAAAATGCTGAACTCAAATCTGCATAATATTAATTCTATTTTTTACTAGACAGCTGGCGTGAGTAGACTATTTGTTATAATTAAGTCATGAAAAATGAAGTTGACTTAATAAAAAAATAATTATATATTAAATCAAATCTCCCAAACCAATGACAAACAAAATATGAATATTTTATGTCTTATATCAGTGAACATTTTCACATTCACTCCAAACATTATGGAGAAGAGTGGCAACATTCCTTAAACAAGTAATTCAAATAAATAAAATTCATTAAATAACTATGACATAAATTAATAAAATAAAAGTGTTTTGCTGAGCCTGCAAGCAAGCTACCAACCTGTCAGCGCTACGTTCTTGTAATTAGCATGCTAGGTGAAAAAATTATGTCTGATGTACTCTTTTAAAACCACAACGGTTTCTTGAGAAATAAGACATGCAGCGTTGGACCGGACGTCTGTAAAATAGCTTTTAGTCATCCAGTGTTTCTTAAACACCCAGCACTCGCTGTCAACCTTTCTTTTCTTTGACATCGTTGCAGATGGGTTCTGATCTGACCAGTAACGTTAGAGAAGGAGCGATAATTAGAAATTTCTCGGGCTCTGCAAATTCAAGTTACTGCGCCGCCTGGTGTTGAAATATCTGTCATTTCAAGTCAAAATGAAATGAATGGAATCATTCACATCAAACCCTAACTCTGTACTAATCTTCGACAGGCCGGATTAAAAACCCCAACGGGCCGTAGTTTGCCCACCCCTGATGTAGAAGCACCCTGAACCTTAGAAGTTCTGATCAGCTCTTTGTGTGCTTTGGAGGACAGCAGACGATAGGGATGACTCTCTCCAAACAGAGGTTAGCCCACTGGCGAGTGGAGGCCATCTCTACCGCATACACAGCGTCCGATGTCCCTTGCCCCCTGCAGTTGAGAGCCCACTCTATCAGGGGTGTAACGGCCTCCTCGTCATTGGCAAGGGTGACTCCGCTGGCAGAGATCTGCAAGGCTGCGGGTTGGTCGACACCCAACACCTTCACCAGGTTCTATAACCTGAGCGTTGAATCCGTCTCTTCAGCCATGCTAAGTGGTGTTAGCATTGTCTGAGATGTAGGAAGGAGTGTCCAGCTTGGGTTGCGCCATTCTTAGTGATCCGTGCGCTATATTTGCCCCTGGAGATAGATAACCTCCAGCTTTTTGGCTCCTCTCGCCCCAACAGGCGTAGTAGAGTAAGCGGAGCATTTCTACGTTCTGTCCACGTGTGTGCCCTCTATGAGAGACTACCAGCTGAATCTTTTATGACCCCGGGCACGAGAGGGCCGAGCAGTTCCTCGAAAGGCTAACTCTCGAAAACTATTGCTCTAGCTAGTTCCATCTTCCCTCTGAAAGAACTTTCCACAGTGGTTCCAGGGCGCATTTTCAATCTACCAGAAGTTCTAAGTCCAGCCTTCGAGGTGGCGAGTACGGCCTCCGCCCGTCTCCCTGCAGCTCTGGGATAGATGCTCCCTCCTCTGGTATGAGTCGGTATGAGAGAGAATTGCCGATTGCCCATTAAAAATTAAGTCTATACTTAAGGTCAAGGCGGAGGAGGGCCCGTTCGGGGCCGGACTGCTGATGTGCCCGGCTTGCCTGGGTGTCGGCCGATGCAGAAGGACCTAAGGAAAGTTTTGGCGTTTTTCAGGGTGTTCCCATAGCCGTCACCGACATAAGTCTCCGTTTCCTATTCAGGGTAGAGAGGTTACGAAAAAATCCCTTACTTTCTGACTGACGCATGAACCTGGGGAAGTTTTAGGCTCTTTCTATTGAGACCAATCTTAGCGCCGCTAAAGTTGGTTCTTTAGTCATTTGCGTTCGTTCTGGGTCTGCAGCAGATGCACACTCTAAAATAAAACTCAACTTACATTTTTTTAAGAGAACAGTTCCACAGTTTCTTTCCCCCAAATTGACTAATGAATAGATTTGAATGGGATCAATGGATCGTTCTGACACAGTTCAACCGACTCGTTTTAATCGCTCGGTTAATTGCTGTCCCATAAAAACCGAACCCTGGTTTGAACTCTGAACCAAAAGAGCTCCTTAGCTTTCAAATCCACTCACTGTCTGCCACACCATCAGCTAATTATCACAATAATTAGTTTTAAATTTAAATGGACTTACCTTAATGAAGATCGTTGTTTACTGCACCTATATTCTGTTAATTATTAGCAATAAAGCATCACATCTTCGATATCATTTTGAATTCTTTAAAAGTAACTTTTGAAGTTTATTTGTGATGGCTAATAGTTAAGTGCTAACCCCACAAAGTTTTTTTTAAGCTAATATACTATTATGAATGCTATTTTTATTGGAAACAGCAGAAGTTCTGGTTTGTCCCTGTGTTTTCTTATAAACCAACAAATACAGAGACAAGACAATAATGTGTTTATCTGTGATTCTTTTTCATTTGTTATTTTTTTTATCTTCATGAGTTTTTCGCAGAGAAAAGCAACAAAATGAACTCTCAAAATAAACACACACTGTTTTCACTGCGAGAGAGAACTCAAATGGAAGAGATCAAATGTAACTGCAAATCATTAATTAGCTGAAACAAATAAATAAATATTGAGTAAACTTTTACATCTTCAGTCAAGGTTTCATTAGTTGAGTTTTTATCGTGCAGGAAGCAGACTAAGGGACCTCAGAGCCTCTGCATCTCCAACACATCTTCACTCGCCTGAAACTCTCCTCCAATCCATTTCTGCTCGTCTTGAGCGCAAACAGAAGAATATCTCTGAAGCACAGTAATAAAAGTTAGTTTTTAAATCAACCTGACCACAAAAAACCTTCAACACAAAGTACCTTAGAAAGATCGAAAAGCTAACCGCGCAGAGGAAATGCAAACGTTACTTCCTTTCACTAAAAATAGATGCAGAACAGCTCTTAAATTGCAATAAGCAAGAGTTCAGAGCTGCTGAGGGGAAAGAGGTCGAGGGCTCAGTTATCATCACCAGCTTCATCTACACAGAAGAACATCTCTCTCGAGTCCATCGAAGAAGCACAAGTTTAGGAACGTAAAAATGTTCCTCGTGTGCCGCCTGAAGCATCTCAAATGCTTCCCACAGTGACTCGCCATTAACAGATCAACGTTACCGAGTAAAGCTTTCTGCATTAGTTTGTGCTTTTAGAAAAATCACCAACGGAATTATATTTCTGCTCAGCTTAAACAGGTTCTTTGTCAGCGTTCATCACATTCTTTTCTACACAAATAAACAAAACAAATAGAAATACATCCTTAAAAAGATATATTGTATTTAGAAAAGTTCTTACCGTGCTGCTCTCAAGGTCAGCGCCCGAATGAGGAAACGAGGAGATGCTGAAGATCTAATAGCTGATCGGTAAGCTTTCCTTTTCCTGTGTAAGCCATGCTTCTGAAACTGACTCGTGCAATTCCTCTTATTAAAGTTATTTTTGAGTTTAATGAATGCAGCAGCTGTGTACGAAACATTACACAATGTTAGCGTTATGTTTTTAATCTGTTTTCTTTCTCACCTTGTAAAATCTGATCCGAACCATGTTAAAGAGGCTCAGGGAAACACAAAGGGTTAAACACTAAAACCAATGTGACTTCATGAGAAAAAACACGCTCTAAATCATTTTTTAGCTGAAAAACTCACACATCGTGAATCTGAGTGTACAGCGTATCTATTGTATGAACATCTCTCTATTGAATAAAAGGTGTATTTGTGATTACGGTGAGCACTCTGACTGTTTTTGAATCTTTTCTAAAACTCCTCTGAATTTTTTCTTGTATAATTACAGTTTTATTCGGATGTCATTATGTGATCTCAAGATTTCACATTTCAGAAAATTATCTAATTTCTAGCTTAAAAAAACATCTCTGCGCATGATCAAATCTGATATTACAGGTACTCTCTGTACAAAAATGTGTTTTTCTTAATTGTGTGTCAATTTAATAGTCTGTTCCAGATAAATAGTTAATATATACAGTTTGTAGAGGTAAGCACCATGCTGTTTGTGTGAATTGTTACTCTAAAGTAAAAATGCTAGACAGGTGCAGCAGTCTTTGGGATTCTATTGATGATATGTCACCTCATTATTTATTTAATTCAACTTTAAACAGCTGAGTAGTGAATTAATTCACAATGGCAATGTTAAGTCAACGATGACCTTTGACCCTCCCGTAGACGATGACCTTTGACCCTCCCGTAGACGATGACCTTTGACCCTCCCATAGACGATGACCTTTGACCCTCCCGTAGACGATGTCCTTTGACCCTCCCGTAGACGATGTCCTTTGACCCTCCCGTAGACTATGACCTTTGACCCTCCCGTAGACGATGACCTTTGACCCTCCCGTAGACGATGACCTTTGACCCTCCCGTAGACGATGACCTTTGACCCTCCCGTAGACGATGTCCTTTGACCCTCCCGTAGACGATGACCTTTGACCCTCCCGTAGACTATGACCTTTGACCCTCCCGTAGACGATGTCCTTTGACCCTCCCGTAGACGATGTCCTTTGACCCTCCCGTAGACGATGTCCTTTGACCCTCCCGTAGACGATGTCCTTTGACCCTCCCGTAGGCTATGACCTTTGACCCTCCCGTAGACGATGACCTTTGACCCTCCCGTAGACTATGACCTTTGACCCTCCCGTAGACGATGACCTTTGACCCTCCCGTAGACGATGACCTTTGACCCTCCCGTAGACGATGACCTTTGACCCTCCCGTAGACTATGACCTTTGACCCTCCCGTAGACTATGACCTTTGACCCTCCCGTAGGCTATGACCTTTGACCCTCCCGTAGACGATGACCTTTGACCCTCCCGTAGAGCCCAGCGATCAAACGTGTTCGCACCTTTCTCAGCTCGACATTGCTCAGACCGATAAGTTCATGAAACGTTGTGAGTTTCTTCAAAAATCTCAGTGTGAGCTACAGATGACAATTGTTAAGTCAATGGGACAATTTCCCAGCGTTCCCAGTGATTTCCCAGAATCCTTTAGTGGTAGCAGTCTGAGGAGATAAAGCACCCCGAGTGAGACCAGCTGGGACAGGTTGAGATAAGTTTGGAAACAGTAGCTTGAAGCGGCTAGGAGTAGCGCTCCGAAGTTTTAGTTAGAATAATAATAATATTATTATGTTTAAAAGCTAGAAACGTTTATTGAAGGTTCGATCTGCTCTGTATGGATGTGTGTGTGACTGGTGAGGTGTGACCACTGATGGGAGGGAGGCCAAAATGTGTCCGTTTCCAAAGTGGCAAAAAAAATACTGAATCTGGGAGAGTTGGATGATGCGCTTAACTCAACCAATTGTATATTTTTGATACACAATACAAAAACATCAAATAAACGTTAGGTGTTTGTTACGGGGTCCACATCATTTGTTCTTAGACTATATGTTTAGCTTCCTTGTGGAAGGACAAAACCTCCTCTGACTTTCGAAACACCTCAATACATCTTACAACAAGCTTGAAATATTGCTGTTGTAATAACAAATCCAATCCGTCTGCACGCGAATAAATTTGAAATTACCACTTTATTTTTTTAATCAATGAACACATGCTGCAGTCTCGTCCAAAAGCTCAAAATGAGCAAATTTCACATCTAAAAGATGATGTGCGGAGAAATCAATGTGTTCCATATGCGTCTAATTCTACATCAGCCAGCTAAAGCCACTTTAGCTTTTGCTTGATTAGAGTACACACAACATTTTTATTATGTTGAGCATCCACCAGTCTGGAACAGGTTCTCAAGGGCAGTCATGCCGAGGTACCGCTCCCTATGTACCGAAATGTTGCTTTCTTCTTGTGTAGGCCAGTATTCCACCCAGGTGTGCTCTCCAAAGGTGTACTGCAAACTAAAAACAACACAAAGAAAATGTTACAAACCCAATATAAAGCAATTTTCACATCCTTAACACAACTATCCTTCATTCTGGTGATATTTCTCAGATCAGAATAATACAATCATTATTTTTTAACACAAATCCAAGTGAAAAATATGTCCGGGAGCTTTTGATATGCTGAATAATATTTGCTAGAAAATAATAATAATAATAATCTAATATAAAAATGCCATCAAAGTTCCTACCGTCCTCCTAGCTCTGGCAGATCAGCAGACTTCCCCATAACAAGGTACGATTTTCCTTCAACAAATCCCAAACTTCCTCTGCAATTGGGACGAGCCAAAAAGGGTTTGACTTTCCCCTCGGCATCATCATCCGTTCCTATCACACAGACGAGCTTTAGCCAGCAGTTCTGCTGCAATGAAAGAGGATTGAGCATCTTCAGCATCAGGTTCATCGTACCTTCTTTCACCACCTTTTCCACCAGCAGCTCATAGATGTCCGAGCTCTGCGTCAGGTTCATCGCCACCACCTTCACTTTATAAACTGTAGAACACACAAGCATTCAGCATTTGGTTTATTGAGTCAGGAAAAGTACGCTAGACGTTGGATTGTAAAGAACAAAGTAACCACTGATGATTGTTGGCTGAAGAATTTTATTTGTTTCGGTCTAATTCCGAATCACTATTCTAATATTGATTTTAAGGCTTTCTTTAGTTGTCAGTTTTTGAAAAGCATCACTAAAATGAAATAAACTCTGAATAAACGCAGAAAAAACTTCGAACTGAGACGTCGCACACAGTCTTTTAGTAACAACAAAAATTATGAAGACTACACATAGAGGGTTAACAACAAAAAAATCATATCTTTATTTTTCATACAGTAAGATTAATTTTAGTTTTAGCTGTTCTGAAATGCACTTGAGAACTAAGTGAGTCTTCCTTGAAGTTGTTCAAGAAAAGTAAAAACATGCTCTTTTTACCATAATCCAGGTTTGGTTCACAAGCTTTTTTCAGACGATCTTTTTCTGGAATGTTGTTCTTCTTCTGTAAACTGCAGTTTTCTGTGTAACCAAAAGTCAATGTTTGATTATTAAAACTGGGCTCCGAGAGAAATTTCTGAGATAAAACGTGAAGTCTAGGGATAATACCTTCAGCACACACACACAGCTCTCCTTTACACAGAGTGTAGAGGGCTCCATCCTCCCTATCTGGGTGGTAGTACTTTGTACAACGTGCATCTGGAAAACAATGCTTGCCTTAATAAGATTATGTGTAAAAAAACATGTCTTTTTTTCAATTATTATTTAAGTTTGAATCATCGTTTTATTAAGTTTATAATCAAAATTTAGTGAGCCAGCGCTTACCGGGTGAGTAATACTCGTAGATGGTTACCGAAGCAGGTTGAAGCATGCCCACATTCAGTTTCTTGCGCATTTTAAGGACAAGTCTTTCAATTTCTTTGCTCGAAACCTCAAAAGAGTAATGTGCAACTTGTTATTCATCAACCAAATCACACAATCTAACATACTCCTAAACTCTTCAAATTAACACATCTAACATACTAGTAAACTCTTCAAATCCCGCAATCTAACATACTCCTAAACTCTTCAAATCACGCAATCTAACATACTCCTAAACTCTTCAAATCCCGCAATCTAACATACTCCTAAACTCTTCAAATCCCGCAATCTAACATACTCCTAAACTCTTCAAATCCCGCAATCTAACATACTCCTAAACTCTTCAAATCACGCAATCTAACATACTCCTAAACTCTTCAAATCCCGCAATCTAACATACTCCTAAACTCTTCAAATCACACAATCTAACATACTCCTAAACACTTCAAATCACGCAATCTAACATACTCCTAAACTCTTCAAATCACGCAATCTAACATACTCCTAAACTCTTCAAATCCCGCAATCTAACATACTCCTAAACTCTTCAAATCACACAATCTAACATACTCCTAAACTCTTCAAATCCCGCAATCTAACATACTCCTAAACTCTTCAAATCACGTAATCTAACATACTCCTAAACTCTTCAAATCACGCAATCTAACATACTCCTAAACTCTTCAAATCACGCAATCTAACATACTCCTAAACTCTTCAAATCCCGCAATCTAACATACTCCTAAACTCTTCAAATTAACACGTCTAATATACTCCTAAACTCTTCAAATCACGCAATCTAACATACTCCTAAACTCTTCAAATTAACACGTCTAATATACTCCTAAACTCATCAAATCACGCAATCTAACATACTCCTAAACTCTTCAAATTAACACGTCTAATATACTCCTAAACTCTTCAAATCACGCAATCTAACATACTCCTAAACTCTTCAAATTAACACGTATAATATATTCCTAAACTCTTCAAATCACGCAATCTAACATACTCCTAAACTCTTCAAATCACGCAATCTAACATACTCCTAAACTCTTCAAATCACGCAATCTAACATACTCCTAAACTCTTCAAATCACGCAATCTAACATACTCCTAAACTCTTCAAATCACGCAATCTAACATACTCCTAAACTCTTCAAATCACGCAATCTAACATACTCCTAAACTCTTCAAATCCCGCAATCTAACATACTCCTAAACTCTTCAAATCCCGCAATCTAACATACTCCTAAACTCTTCAAATCCCGCAATCTAACATACTCCTAAACTCTTCAAATCACGCAATCTAACATACTCCTAAACTCTTCAAATCACGCAATCTAACATACTCCTAAACTCATCAAATCACGCAATCTAACATACTCCTAAACTCTTCAAATCCCGCAATCTAACATACTCCTAAACTCTTCAAATCACGCAATCTAACATACTCCTAAACTCTTCAAATCACGCAATCTAACATACTCCTAAACTCTTCAAATCCCGCAATCTAACATACTCCTAAACTCTTCAAATCACGCAATCTAACATACTCCTAAACTCTTCAAATCACGCAATCTAACATACTCCTAAACTCTTCAAATCACGCAATCTAACATACTCCTAAACTCTTCAAATCACGCAATCTAACATACTCCTAAACTCTTCAAATCACGCAATCTAATATACTCCTAAACTCTTCAAATTAACACGTCTAATATACTCCTAAACTCATCAAATCACGCAATCTAACATACTCCTAAACTCTTCAAATTAACACGTCTAATATCCTCCTAAACTCATCAAATCACGCAATCTAACATACTCCTAAACTCTTCAAATCACGCAATCTAACATACTCCTAAACTCTTCAAATTAACACGTCTAATATACTCCTAAACTCTTCAAATTAACACGTCTAATATACTCCTAAACTCTTCAAATTAACACGTCTAATATACTCCTAAACTCTTCAAATTAACACGTCTAACATACTCCTAAACTCTTCAAATTAACACGTCTAATATACTCCTAAACTCTTCAAATCACGCAATCTAACATACTCCTAAACTCTTCAAATCACGCAATCTAACATACTCCTAAACTCTTCAAATCCCGCAATCTAACATACTCCTAAACTCTTCAAATCCCGCAATCTAACATACTCCTAAACTCTTCAAATCACGCAATCTAACATACTCCTAAACTCTTCAAATCACGCAATCTAACATACTCCTAAACTCTTCAAATCACGCAATCTAACATACTCCTAAACTCTTCAAATCACGCAATCTAACATACTCCTAAACTCTTCAAATCCCGCAATCTAACATACTCCTAAACTCTTCAAATCACGCAATCTAACATACTCCTAAACTCTTCAAATCACGCAATCTAACATACTCCTAAACTCTTCAAATCACGCAATCTAACATACTCCTAAACTCTTCAAATCCCGCAATCTAACATACTCCTAAACTCTTCAAATTAACACATCTAACATACTAGTAAACTCTTCAAATCACGCAATCTAACATACTCCTAAACGCTTCAAATCACGCAATCTAACATACTCCTAAACTCTTCAAATCACGCAATCTAACATACTCCTAAACTCTTCAAATTAACACATCTAACATACTAGTAAACTCTTCAAATCACGCAATCTAACATACTCCTAAACTCTTCAAATCACGCAATCTAACATACTCCTAAACTCTTCAAATCACGCAATCTAACATACTCCTAAACTCTTCAAATTAACACATCTAACATACTAGTAAACTCTTCAAATCACGCAATCTAACATACTCCTAAACTCTTCAAATCACGCAATCTAACATACTCGTAAACTCTTCAAATCCCGCAATCTAACATACTCCTAAACTCTTCAAATCACGCAATCTAACATACTCCTAAACTCTTCAAATCACGCAATCTAACATACTAGTAAACTCTTCAAATCCCGCAATCTAACATACTCCTAAACTCTTCAAATCACGCAATCTAACATACTCGTAAACTCTTCAAATCCCGCAATCTAACATACTCCTAAACTCTTCAAATCACGCAATCTAACATACTCCTAAACTCTTCAAATCACGCAATCTAACATACTCCTAAACTCTTCAAATTAACACATCTAACATACTAGTAAACTCTTCAAATCACGCAATCTAACATACTCCTAAACTCTTCAAATCACGCAATCTAACATACTCGTAAACTCTTCAAATCACGCAATCTAACATACTCCTAAACTCTTCAAATCACGCAATCTAACATACTCGTAAACTCTTCAAATCACGCAATCTAACATACTCCTAAACTCTTCAAATCACGCAATCTAACATACTCCTAAACTCTTCAAATCCCGCAATCTAACATACTCCTAAACTCTTCAAATCCCGCAATCTAACATAGTCCTAAACTCTTCAAATCCCGCAATCTAACATAGTCCTAAACTCTTCAAATCACGCAATCTAACATACTCCTAAACTCTTCAAATCCCGCAATCTAACATACTCCTAAACTCTTCAAATCACGCAATCTAACATACACCTAAACTCTTCAAATCACGCAATCTAACATACTCCTAAACTCTTCAAATCACGCAATCTAACATACTCCTAAACGCTTCAAATCACGCAATCTAACATACACCTAAACTCTTCAAATCACGCAATCTAACATACTCCTAAACTCTTCAAATTAACACATCTAACATACTAGTAAACTCTTCAAATCCCGCAATCTAACATACTCCTAAACTCTTCAAATCACGCAATCTAACATACTCCTAAACTCTTCAAATTAACACATCTAACATACTAGTAAACTCTTCAAATCACGCAATCTAACATACTCCTAAACTCTTCAAATCACGCAATCTAACATACTCCTAAACTCTTCAAATCACGCAATCCAACATACTCCTAAACTCTACAAATCACGCAATCTTACATACTCCTAAATTCTTCAAATTAATTTATAATATACTTCAGGTCAAGACCTGAACAGGATTCATCTCAAGTTTAAAAGGTCAGAAACACGATTTATTCTAGAGGAGAGTGGCAACATTTGAGATGCAACCTAATTTCTTTTTGTGTATAATTTGCCACTTCAAATAATTGATGGTGTCGAGTAGTTCACATTAAATTAGCTTTACATCACATAACTTCACAGTTTGAAGAAGCACCTTTTTTAAGTAGATGATGAGGGAGCCTCGCTCTGAGAGCACATTATTCTTCTCGTATTGCTGAACGTAGCGATCCTTACGGGACGATAACTGTTGATTTGGGAATAGCAGAAATGTTGCTGAAGTACATCACAAATGTGTTATAAACTCATCGGGTGCTTCATCATAATACCTCGTTAAGAACGTTTTCATCTACTTCAAAACCTGTCGGTACGGAGACATCCAGGATAGTCATGGTGGCGTCGGTTTCAGGGTTTCTGTAGCTGGAAAATTAAATGGATGGATAAGAAATTTGAATGCATCATACTTCAGTCTTGTTTTTTCATGTTAATATGCCATTGCCTCCGGTCTAAATTCTTAGTGTTTACTTGAACTGGTGTCGCCATCATCATCATCATCATCATCAACATCAACGTCATCATCATCATCACCATCAACATCCTCATCAACATCATTATCAACGTCATCATCCTCCTCATCCTCATCAACGTCATCATCACCATCCTCATCAACACCATCAACATCATCCTCATCCTCATCAACACCATCATCACCATCCTCATCAACACCATCAACATCATCCTCATCCTCATCAACACCATCATCACCATCCTCATCAACACCATCAACATCATCCTCATCCTCATCAACACCATCATCACCATCCTCATCAACACCATCAACATCATCCTCATCCTCATCAACGTCATCATCACCATCCTCATCAACACCATCAACATCATCCTCATCCTCATCAACACCATCATCACCATCCTCATCAACACCATCAACATCATCCTCATCCTCATCAACACCATCATCACCATCCTCATCAACACCATCAACATCATCCTCATCCTCATCAACGTCATCATCACCATCCTCATCAACACCATCAACATCATCCTCATCCTCATCAACACCATCATCACCATCCTCATCATCATCAACGTCATCATCACCATCCTCATCATCATCAACGTCATCATCACCATCCTCATCAACACCATCAACATCATCCTCATCCTCATCAACGTCATCATCACCATCCTCATCAACACCATCAACATCATCCTCATCCTCATCAACACCATCAACATCATCCTCATCAACGTCATCATCACCATCCTCATCAACACCATCAACATCATCCTCATCCTCATCAACACCATCATCACCATCCTCATCATCATCAAC
This sequence comes from Danionella dracula, assembly GCA_900490495.1. Lineage (NCBI taxonomy): Eukaryota > Metazoa > Chordata > Actinopteri > Cypriniformes > Danionidae > Danionella > Danionella dracula. The sequence goes on along the minus strand of UELW01000324.1, from coordinate 55,053 downwards.
GTCATCATCACCATCCTCATCATCATCAACGTCATCATCACCATCCTCATCAACACCATCAACATCATCCTCATCCTCATCAACGTCATCATCACCATCCTCATCATCATCAACGTCATCATCATCATCATCCTCATCAACACCATCAACATCATCCTCATCAACACCATCCTCATCATCATCATCACCATCCTCATCAACCCCATCATCATCATCATCATCATCACCATCATCATCATCATCACCATCATCATCATCACCATCATCATCATCATCATCATCATCATCATCATCATCATCATCATCATCATCACCATCATCATCATCACCATCATCATCATCATCATCATCATCACCATCATCATCATCAACGGACTCATCATCAAGTCATCCTCATCATCATCAACGTCATCGTCATCACCATCAACGGCCTCACCATCAACGTCATCATCATCCTCATCATCATCATCAACATCATCACCATCATCATCATCATCATCATCATCATCAACGTCATCATCATCCTCATCATCATCATCATCACCATCATTATCAACGTCATCATCATCATCATCATCAACGTCCTCATCATCATCATCATCATCATCATCACCATCCTCATCAACACCATCCTCATCATCATCAACGTCATCATCATCATCATCCTCATCAACACCATCAACATCATCCTCATCAACACCATCCTCATCAACCCCATCAACATCATCATCAACGGACTCATCATCAACGGACTCATCATCATCATCATCATCACCATCCTCATCAACACCATCCTCATCATCATCAACGTCATCATCATCATCATCCTCATCAACACCATCAACATCATCCTCATCATCACCATCCTCATCAACCCCATCAACATCATCATCAACGGACTCATCATCAAGTCATCCTCATCATCATCAACGTCATCGTCATCACCATCAACGGCCTCACCATCAACGTCATCATCATCCTCATCATCATCATCAACATCATCACCATCATTATCAACGTCATCCTCCTCATCATCATCAACGTCATCATCACCATCCTCATCAACACCATCAACATCATCCTCATCATCATCAAGTCATCCTCATCATCATCAACGTCATCATCCTCCTCATCATCATCATCAACATCATCACCATCATTATCAACGTCATCCTCCTCATCATCATCAACGTCATCATCACCATCCTCATCAACACCATCAACATCATCCTCATCATCATCAACGTCATCATCACCATCCTCATCAACACCATCAACATCATCCTCATCATCATCAAGTCATCCTCATCATCATCAACGTCATCATCCTCCTCATCATCATCATCAACATCATCACCATCATTATCAACGTCATCCTCCTCATCATCATCAACGTCATCATCACCATCCTCATCAACACCATCAACATCATCCTCATCATCATCAACGTCATCATCACCATCCTCATCAACACCATCAACATCATCCTCATCATCATCATCATCATCAACGGCCTCACCATCAACGTCATCATCCTCCTCCACATCATCAACGTCATCATCCTCCTCATCATCATCATCAACATCATCATCATCATCATCAACGTCATCCTCCTCATCATCATCATCATCATCCTCATCATCAACGTCATCCTCCTCATCATCATCATCATCACCATCATCATCATCATCATCATCCTCATCAACGTCATCATCATCATCCTCATCAACGTCATCATCATCAACATCCTCCTCATCATCATCATCCTCATCAACGTCATCATCATCATCATCATCCTCCTCATCCTCATCATCATCAATGAACTCATCATCATCATCATCAACGTCATCATCATCATCCTCCTCATCATCATCACCATCACCATCATCATCATCACCATCATCATCATCATCACCATCATCATCATCATCGTCCTCATCATCATCATCAAAAAAAGCGCAAGATATGCAGAGCTTTGATCACTTACAAGAACTCCATAGTAAAAGTGTATGTTTTATCAGCTCCGTGTTCTGGATGGAAACACAAGCATTTGTTAAGTTAATACAATTAACTCATTCATTGATATATATTCGATATTCTGTGCCCAGAATATCAATAAAAACATTAAACACAGTAAAGATCTTAAAATGTGGTGTCCGCTCAGTCCTTGGTAACTCTGAAGGTCTTGATGCTCAAATCTGATTTGTTTCAACTTCTGTTTGTTCAAGTGTGACCAAAAGAGAGTCTTTGTTGAAGGCTTGCGTGGAATCAGCTTCATGTAGCCTCAACAGGGCATGCAAGAAACTTTCCTAGCTAGAAACATGATCTTGGGTCTGAGAAAGAGAAACATTTCTCTTGTTCCTGTTCTTGTGATCGATCACACGGACGTCTAGCTGAGTGAGACATCTCAAGATTGCTGGTGGAGTTGTGTGAGGAGCTTTAACGAGATGAAGGTGTCCAAAAATCTTAGGATGATCCTCAGAACCTCCTCTCCTCTGCGCATTCAGTCCAGGGCCGGAGATTTTGTGGTCGGCGAGTGATTTATACGTTAAGTCAATGACTAGAAGCAATTTTAAATCCAGACGGAGAGCGCAGACCTGTCAACATCAACCAACCAAGAGCTTCTAGAGGAGACTCGAGAAAGAAACCAGGGAGAACATCGACACTTATTTACTCCATTCGGCTTTATTATCTGTTAGCATGAGCATGACTTGAGTTTCTTTTTTGTTGTTGTTGTTTTTATGCTCATGTCTTCTTGAACGAACATGTTTTTAAATACTATTTTCCATTATATTCTAAGATTTTTAGCATGTGAATGAATTTCACTGGCCTTTTTATTGTGACTGATGTTATAGGTTTGGATGTGGTGTGCCCTGGTCGACTTCTGTGAGTTGTTTTCTTGGAGCTATAATAAAATAATAAATAAAAAAAGTTTCTTTGATGGATTGATTGAGTGAGCAGACAATATCTTGCATCCATTCAGGAACGTTTCACATATTTTCCAGTTCAGCATAGCTTTTGTGACAACACAAAATTTCGCTGCGCAAATGCAATTTTGCTGTTGGTCTCTGCTTCTTCTTCTTCATAAAAAAGTGTCCCATCTTAATGAGGTGGAGTATGATGCATCAGAAAAATCTATTTTATGCGACTGTCTCACTTCCACATATCTGAATTATTTTCTCATAAGAATGAGGCCTGAGTATGATCTCAAAATACCCAACACATGCAAAAGTTTTTACATTTAACTCAGATCAGATCCCATCTGTGTCACAATCGAGCAAAACGTCACGCATGTTTTAGTTTAATAGTAAAAGAGGGATGTTTGGAGAAGACACAAAAAGCAGTCATTCTCACCTTGAGAGTCCTCAAACATCGTGAGAGTCAGATCAAAGTATTTACACTGAGTCGTCTCTTCAGCAGCTTTAGCGTAGTACACCGTGTAAACCTGAGAACAGCAGCAGGAATCACACCTTGTTTCAACGCTTCAAAGCTCCGGTTTGCAAACACTCACGGAGAGGAGGGCTGCGCCAGTGCCACTAGCGCTCACAGTGAAGTCCTTGTTTAAGTCCACCTGCAAAAGTACAAGAAAAACAGCACAATAAAAACTATATAAATATACACAAGAAATAACTCTTTGGATCAAGATTGAAAAAGTGTCTTTAGGAGGTGCTTCTCACAGAGTCTGATCGTAAAACGTGCAGATTTCTTTTATTGATGGTCCAACTCTTGGGCTGACTTCTCCCTGGCACAGACAGGTCCACCTCCAAATTAAAGTTGTCCTTGTCCTTCGTCTTGATGTAGTACTCAGCCACAGCCTGGAACACCATGATAGTCACCTGAAAAGCAGAAAAAGCATGGAAAGACAGGTTTTAGCTTGCACACACAAGTCCAAATTGCAAGCACTCATTACAGTTTAAAGTAACACAACGTACAACACGAGGCTACACTTCTACCTCAATCCAAATGCCCCAATGTTATACTTTTCACCCAAGTAAAGAATCACATTTTAAATGTAAATGAATACTTTTCCTTAAAAAAAAAACATCTTGATTTGAAAAAACAAATTCTCTACTTTCCCAAAAATATTTTTGATCTATCCAATGAAATAGCAAAACCAGAAGAGAACACGGGAGCTTCAGAGACGCGAGAGCGAGCGCACCTGTGTAGATCCATAACCACCATAGCTCGACATCTGCTTCGACAACCAGCTCATGGCTTCCTCAGCTTCTGCAATGCTGTTGTTTTTTACAAGCGCCAGCAGAGCATACGCTGTCGCCTCGATTGAGTGGTAACGGTATTCAGGGACCGACCAGAACCTGCCATCTGTTCAAACATAAAACAGATACGAAGTGATGTAATACAGCGCAAGCGGACGTGAGGCTCTTCTGAGCTTAAGTTCCCATTCTTTGACCTGATTTGGCCTTGTTTTACAAAAATAGCTGTTTGTGTTACATCACTCCGATGATTCAAACCTATCCTCGTCAGTTATCTCTCCTCCTGCAGCTGATACTGATCACCTGTTTGTTGTCTGTGTTACGGTTTTCTAACCGTTGTTTCTTCATTTGTTAGTTTCTGTTTTGTCTTTTCAGAATCTGTCCGGCAAACTGTTCATCGATGGATCTTGAGTTTGTATGTTCTTTATGCTGGGGAGGTGATTAGCACCTGCCTCAGTCAGCGAGGCTCCCAGGGGCCTCACGGAGGAACTCCTATCTACTCTACCTGATCCTCACGAGGACTTTGTGAAGCTGCTTTGAAAGCAACTGATAAAGAAGCACTATATAAAAAACTGATTGACTGATTAGTCTTCCCTATACCACCCTCCTCAAGGAAGTCCTTTAGTTTTCATTAAACTCTAACTTAACACTCGTCACTTCATTACTAATTATAATTAATTCATTTCAGGTTTTATTATTGGTATCATGAAGTACTGACCAACTTCACCCTTAAAGTCTATGAATAGAACAGGAAAATGTACTTGAGCACATCCGTGAAGGCACAAGAATAAAGCAGACTGCATCATCTCAGAGCAGTGTTGGAGCCAGCGGCTAACACAACACTACGACTTTTTAGAAAAATCACCCTGCTCCGCTCCTCCACCGTCAGCTGCAGTTCAGAGTTTCAGTTTGGTATTTAGTGGTGATTCTGACCTTGAGTTCTGGTGGAATGCTTCAACAATTTGTCTTTATCCAGTCTGCCAGCGTTGCCCAGAGCGTAGGATGTCAGAGCCACCGCGTAAGGATTGGTCAGAGTTGGAAGCGCTCTTATCAGAAAATCCACTGATTTTTTCATGCTTTCTTCAAGACTCTGTAATTTGTACACATACGTGAAAATGAAAAGGGAAGAGCAAAAGCTGCATCTGTTCGGGACTCTTTTAGAAGACTCACACCAACTTCCCCAAGACAGATTTCTTTGGCTTCTTGCATAGCGGTCAGAACAAACGCTGTAAGAGAGGCTTCTGCATCTTTCCCATCGATTCCTCCCTGAGATAATGATCAGAGCAATTGATTTAATTCCATGAACTGGAACTAAACATGTAAATAAATCTCTTCATAAAATCAATATACCATCATAGATTTGTCGTATAGAGGATAGTCCTCTTTAAAGTAGCCACTTGGATACTGTCTGTTCATAATGAGCCACTTGAGTGCACTGCAGAGGACATCTTCATCCATAGATATGAACTCAAACGACATGGCGAAGACTTTAGCCACGTATGCGGTCAACCTTTAACACAATAAAGCAGGATTAACAGTCATCGGTTTGATTTGAAGCAGGATATTATAATATCTTCAGTAAAGGGAGAGTCCAAACGTTACCACGTGCTGCCTTGACTTTTCTCTTTCCTGAATGGTGCGTAGGCTCCTTCACCACTACGATAGCTCAGCTGATTTTTATAGCCTTAAGAAAGAAACACCATTCATTTTAGCTTCGGGTTTTTTTGCTTTCTAATAATCGTTACAAAATACCCTAATAATACCAAAAAAATGACAGTTTTTACAATTGCTAAGACAGTTGTTTCAATACATTTAACAAGTTTGCTTAACTCTTAACGCACCGAATCCGTTAAAACACACAAATTGACAAACAGTTAATTTCATTCTCAAAACTCGCCATCGTAAACAAAACTCCAAAACTCATTTTCAAAATGCAATAATACAGTTTTCAAAACACTAACACATGTTTTCTTCAGCAACAGCAACATTTAGTCGATCAGAGCACATTGAGAAAAACTTTGACTTTAAAATGACAGTTTTGGTGTTTGGTGGAGCGCGAGAGAAAAAGCAGATTTTTTTACTCCGAAATTTTACTACTTTTACTACTAAAATTTGTAACTGAATGCATTTTGTATCAAAGCAACAAAAAAAAGTGATACAGTTTTTTACAATTGCTAACACAGTTTTTTTCAATACATCTAACAAATTTGTTTAACTCTTAAAGCACCAAATCAGTTAAAACACACAAATTGGCAAAACACCAACATTTAGTTGATCATAACACATTGAGAAAAAATGTGGCTTTAAAATTACATAGTTTTGAGTTTGCTGGAGCTTTGAGTGTAAAAGAAGTATTTTACATTTGTGTAAACTGAATGTGATTTGTATCAAAGCAACAAAAAAAGTGTTCATTGTAGAGCCTACCTACACAGAGTTTAGGTGTCACAGAGGCTAACCTTGTCACTCCCTCCTCTGACCAGCAGAGGGCACCTCCGTCGCATTAACTCCTGCTCCTCCACACTACATTCCCCATACACCCCAGGGACATCCTGATTACACACCCAGCTGAAGGACATTACAACGACTATTTAGACAGACTGTTTCCCTGAGTTCGGGGCGAAGTCTTGTTTGTATCTTTACTGCAATTCCGAGCGTTTACCTTGTTTGCCTGCCTGCCTGTTGTGACCCCGCCTGTTTACCGTTGACGATCCTAGCCGCCTGCCCGTTGTACTACTCTCGCTGATCTCTGATACTGCCTGTTTGCTGCCTGCCCTGACTACCTGCTTGTTGTTCTGACTGCGAATACAATAAAAGCTTGCATATGGATCCCAACCCGAGTGATGATTCGTTACAGAAGACTTCGCCACCCTTCGATCCAGCGGCTATCTTGCAACTTTCCACCGCACTGTCCTCGCAGGCGAATCAACTCGCTGCGGACCAACATCGGCTGAATCGCCTGACATCCCTCACCGAGGAATTAGTAAACACACTTCAGAATTTACATGTCCCTTCTCCAGCGGCAGCCATGACGTCAACGAACGCTCACACGGCTCCCGCTGTCACAGAAGCACCGCAGGTCAGTCCTCGCCTCGCCTTTCCGGAGAAATTTGACGGTGATCCTACGAAATGCAAGGGGTTTTTGCGGCAGTGCTCTCTCTTCATTCGCCAACAAGTCTGAGTCTGCCTGCGCCGCCCCTGCGCCTGAGTCTGCCTGCGCCGCCCCTGTGCCTGAGTCTGCCTGTGTCGGTGCCCAGCTCTGCCGATGCCTGCTCTTCGCCTGCCGGCGCCACCCGAGCGCCGCTGCCCTGCTCTACCAGCGCCACCCGAGCGCCGCTGCCCAGCTCTGCCGCTGCCTGCTCTTCGCCTGCGCCTGCCGGGGCCACCCGAGCACCGCTGCCCAGCTCTACCGATGCCTGCTCTGCACCTGCCGGCGCCACCCGAGCACCGCTGCCCAGCTCCGCCGACGCCTGCTCTTCGCCGGCGCCACCCGAGCGCCGCTGCCCAGCTCCGCCGACGCCTGCTCTTCGCCGGCGCCACTGCCCAGCTCTGCCGATGCCTGCTCTGCACCTGCCAGCGCCACCCGAGCACCGCTGCCCAGCTCCGCCGACGCCTGCTCTTCGCCGGCGCCACCCGAGCGCCGCTGCCCAGCTCTGCCGATGCCTGCTCTGCACCTGCCGGCGCCACCCGAGCACCGCTGCCCAGCTCCGCCGACGCCTGCTCTTCGCCTGCGCCTGCCGGCGCCACCCGAGCGCCACTGCCCTGCTCTACCAGCGCCACCCGAGCGCTGCTGCCAAGCTCTGCCGATGCCTGCTCTGCACCTGCCGATGCCACCCGAGCACCGCTGCCCAGCTCCGCCGACGCCTGCTCTTCGCCTGCCGGCGCCACCCGAGCGCCACTGCCCTGCTCTACCGGCGCCACCCGAGCGCCGCTGCCAAGCTCTGCCGACGCCTGCTCTTCGCCGGCGCCACCCGAGCACCGCTGCCGAGCTCCGCCGACGCCTGCTCTTCGCCGGCGCCACCCGAGCGCCGCTGCCCAGCTCTGCCGATGCCTGCTCTGCACCTGTCGGCGCCACCCGAGCGCCGCTGCCCAGCTCTGCCGACGCCTGCTCTTCGCCTGCCGGCGCCACCCGAGCGCCACTGCCCTGCTCTGCCGGCGCCACCCGAGCGCCGCTGCCCAGCTCTGCCGATGCCTGCTTTTCGCCTGCGCCTGCCGGCGCCACCCGAGCGCCGCTGCCCAGCTCTGCCGACACCTGCTCTGCACCTACCGGCGCCACCCGAGCGCCGCTGCCCTGCTCTACCGGCGCCACCCGAGCGCCGCTGCCCAGCTCTGCCGATGCCTGCGCCTGCCAGCGCCACCCGAGCGCCGCTGCCCAGCTCTGCCGACGCCTGCGCCTGCCGGCGCCACCCGAGCGCCACTGCCCTGCTCTACCGGCGCCACCCGAGCGCCGCTGCCCAGCTCTGCCGATGCCTGCTTTTCGCCTGCGCCTGCCGGCGCCACCCGAGCGCCGCTGCCCAGCTCTGCCGACACCTGCTCTGCACCTGCCGGCGCCACCCGAGCGCCGCTGCCCTGCTCTACCGGCGCCACCCGAGCGCCGCTGCCCAGCTCTGCCGACGCCTGCCCTTCGCCTGCCGGCGCCACCCGAGCGCCACTGCCCTGCTCTACCGGCGACACCTGAGCACCGCTGCCCAGCTCCGCCGACGCCTGCTCTTCGCCTGCCGGCGCCACCCGAGCGCCGCTGCCCAGCTCTGCCGACGCCTGCCCTTCGCCTGCGCCTGCCGGCGCCACCCGAGCGCCACTGCCCTGCTCTACCGGCGACACCTGAGCACCGCTGCCCAGCTCCGCCGACACCTGCTCTTCGCCTGCCCTTGCCGGTGCCACACGCCTTGTTTCTGAGGTCACTCTTTGTGGCATGGCTCCTGCCACCAGCTCCGCCCTGGACTGCCTCTTAGGCACGGGGAGGGGTACGGTCCAGAGGAACGCTCTTGGGTAGACACAAGGGACATTCTCGACCCAGACCTTCCACCGTAACCACCCGAACAAACTGGCTCCTCGACCACGGTGGACCCCGTCGCCGTCTGCTTCCTCGCGCCAGGAGTCGCTCGCAGGGGGGGGGGGGCTTGCATATGGATCCCAACCCCAGTGATGATTCGTTACATTAGGATAGTTGTTAAAAAAATGGTCGTAGCCATTGTGAAAGCTGTAAGGTAACTGGTGGACTGCCGGAAGAGGTGGAGTTAAAGTCCTGATAACGAGTGGAAAGTGTTTTTCATTGAACGGACAGAGATCAGTAAATCAGTAAATCAAATATTAAGGAGAGTATTATAAATTGTTTTAATATTATGCAAACGTTTGTCACGTATTGCTAACATTCATTCATTCATTGATCAAGGGCTTTCTTCCCTTTCGGGGTCGCCACAGCGGAATGAACCGCCAACTCTCTGGCTCATACCCACTGCGCCACCGTGACGCTAATGCTAACATAATACTCATTAACGCTAATACTTTGTTATGACATGATTATAACGTGTAGCATAATTCAGAAAAACACTTTTTAAACATTTTGCATCATGCAATGTGCAAATTCAATAATTTGATCACTGAGCAATATATTATTTTCACTCTTTAACTTATTGTGCAATGCGTTTAAAACTCATTTACGCAAAAGTTTTCCACATTTAAATCGCTCTAATTCTAACATTTCAGCTAATTGTTTTCAGCCTTCGACTTTTTCAGCATTCACACGCAGCCCTCATCTAACTATCGACCCTAACTCCTCGCGACGCTGGAGTGCCTTCAGACATTGACGGAGCAGAGTCAGAAGAAATGCTCATATACATCTCTAGCTGAAGTCAACAGGTTTTGATGTCTGAAAAAGGATGCAGTTCCTCAAAAGAAGCCATTCCTCATAAAGTTGTTAATCATATAACAGTTACGACTGAGAGATGGTGTAAACCAGGAATAGTGCCAACTCTATATCACACCAGCAGCCAGACACGTCAGACACCATTTTATGAAAATGAATTCCTTGAGTAAATAAACACAGCTATTTTGATCGCTCTTACCTGTATCAATGTACTCAATGGCCTTTTTTCGGCGGTCGATGCCCACGTTCTCCCACTGGTTGGTCTTGTCCAGGTAATGAGTGGCTATCAGAGGAAGAGTCATGCTGGCCATGTTCTGCTCTCCACATCCACCAGGTTGTCTTATAATATTTTCCATAAATGATCCATCGATGGCTCGTTGCACTGACTCACTGATCTCATTACCTAAAGAGAGAAATGGATAGAGTTAAGAGTGCTTGTGTTTATTACCTTTAATGCGTTTACATTTGTGTGGATTTCTTCCTAAAGCATTGCACAAGGACAAAACCCGGGATAATAATAATAATAATAATAAATTATATTTGAGGCACCTTTCATGACTCTCAAGGACAGCTGTACAACGAATACATAAGAAATGGTGCAATAAAAACATAGAGAGAGATGCATACAAGCAACACATAGAGATAAAGAGTCCACATCTGAGTCCCGTTGATTAGTGCTGTTTTTAGTCGAATATTTTAGAGTGTTGGTGGTGAAAGTTCTGGGTTCAGGAGCTGAGTGGCCTGAGGGAAGAAGCTCTGTTTGTGATTGTCCAGTTTCTATCACAAAAGAAGATGTGATAGAATAAAAACAAGAAAGCTAGTGAATTTTACTCTCTTTGTTCGTCCCAATTAATGTGAAACTGAGAACAGAATCGAGAGGACAAAGATTTAATTGAAGTTTTATACTTTTTCATCCATTTGTGTCTGGATCAACTCATCAAGAGCTTCCTAGAGAAGTAACATGAGGGAAGCCCGGACACCAGCGATGATGGGAAAAATCACATCAGGGAAAATCACGATCATTTTTTAGGGAAAGTCACATCAGGTTCTGAAAGGGTCTGGATGTTTTCTGATAGTTAAGGGAACATTGTTTAAGGGTTGGGCGCTACGGTGGTGCAGTGGGTAGCACGGTGGTCTCACAGCAAGAAGGTCGCTGGTTCGAGCCTCGGCTGGATCAGTTGGTATCTCTGTGTGGAGTTCTCATGTTCTCCTCGTGATCGCGTGGGTTTACTCCGGGTGCTCCGGTTTCCTCCACAAGAACAAAGACATGCGGAATAAGAGAATTGAGAAAAAATCAATTCTCATAGAGAATGAGTGTGTGTGGATGTTTCCCAGCGATGGGTTGCAGCTGGAAGGGCATCCGCTGCGTAAAACATATGCCAGAGAGTTGGCGGTTCATTCCGCTGTGGAGACCCCGAAAGGGAAGAAAGCCGACATGAAGATGAATGGATAGATGTTTAAATGGCTCTCAGTGGTAGAGCGCATGCTCTGCATGTAAGAGGTCCTGGGATCAATCCCCAGCATCTTCACGAGACGCATCGGTGATTTCCCCTTCTGTAAGTGGCTTTGGACAAAAGCGTCTGACAAATGCTTAAATGTAAAAGTAGAATAACATAGCATGCTAGCCATGTAAGAATTTGTCCCCATACCAACATTTTATTTGATTTAGACTTATTATACAGTATTTTTATTATAAAAAAACATTTTATTTGTAAAATAGCTTACCAGTAACTGTGATGTATGTCTTAATCGGGGTATCTGGAACTTGGTCACTTCGTAGTCCAGCTTTAAGTGTTATGGGTTTTGCCCCTGTTCATATGCAAAGGGAAAAAAATGGCATAACTGGCAAAAAGATAACGGCTCAATGATTTGGAATGTTTATGAAATGCATTATAATTATGTCTCTGATGTCATTTAGAATCTTTGCATTAAATCTTACCTTGCTTTGCGGGATCGAGGGTCAATTTGTGATTTTTAATTGTAGTTAGTTTACCTTCAGCCTAAAAGAGAGAAAAGTCAAAGTCATCATCTGATTTTGAGATCTGACTGTTATGCATTTTATTCACTGAAAACGGGAATCTGTTCAGACGTACCACAACCTTCAGGGTCTTTATTATTCCATCTTGAAAACCTAACGCTGAAGCTTTCACCTCGATATTCTGATTTTCCAGCTTCATGGGGATGATCACGAAGGACACGGCCACACTGGAGCCTGAATCCACACTCACTGTTTTATCACTGTATTTCCCTTTCTTAGAGGCAGCACTGCAAACATCCGCGGACACCCCAAACTCCACTCGCACCTGACAGGAGGAATAAACTATCAAACACTTCAAAATGATCCTTGTCTAACTACAAAGCAAGAGTTTAATGACAAAGCGCTGTTCTAAAAAATAAGTGTTACCTTTTTCATGTCATCTGGGGAGTAGTTGTGAATGATGGCCTTGATTTCCAATTGTTCTCCACGTACCGCCGAGTACGGCACCTTGAGGTCAATGAAAAAGTCCTTAGAAACGATCAGCTCCTCGGGTTCTGCCACACAGATGCCTGAAAAACACAAGCCAAGAGAACATGTGATTGTAGCAGCTTTTAATGATTTCTATAGCTGTGAGATCTACCATGCTTTGGTGACAGGCTGACGGCGAGGATCTGCCAGGTTGTGATCGAGTCTTTCAGATAGATCACTTTATTAAAGGTGGGTGATGAACTGGAGAAAGAAAACCGTTAGAGGTTATGAGCATTGTACTGACCAAGCATAACACTACAAAAAAGAAAAAGAAAGCTAAGCTGCTAAAAAATATTGTTGTTTTTAATATGGACGATCACTTCAGACTGGGGTTTGGGAATCCACAGTCTTGGCTCCAGAACCCTAAATGGAGCTTCTGAACGCAACGAGAGTATATTACCGTTGTCCTTTGGCTCTGGTTCACTACTTACACGAATTTCACAAGCAGTCGTCAACAATACACAGGTGGATCCAATCACGTTAAACTTTGACTCAAAGCCCACCTCCAGGAAAACAACTAAACTCAGCTCCAAACCTTCTACACGAAATAAAAGACTGCTTTTAACCGCTCTACTTTCTGATGGAAATATTTGATCTAAACTCCTTATAGGAAGTTACTGTAAAAAGCATGAGCTGTTTCCTACTTTTTAATAACGGTTAACTGATTTTAACCTTTTAATACCACAAATATCACTAACAAAATAAACAGTATCACAATATATTTCTGAAACAGAAACACCACCTTAGCGTAACTAACAGCGTTTACTCTGGTAATTAAAAAAGGAGAATATCCCACCTGTCACTATTCAGATCAATCTCATCCCAGAACCAACTCTCCGGAAACTCTGAGCGCGATGTAATATCATCATAATCAGCATAGTTTCCATCTTCCACTTCAGCTGTTTAGGGGAAAGGTCATCGTGTGAGTCACCAAAACTCTTGGCAGATAATAAGTAGGGCTGCACAGAAATGCACTTCTCTTTGCATATATTAAATTGTCAAAAAGTGTTTTTCACGATTTGTCTGGTATCATCAAACACATCGTTATTCTACAAACATTATCTGGTCTTTCACTACATTTGAACAAAAGACGACTTTCTTTATGTTACCAAATTGTTCATGTCTAAAATAATTGAGTTGCTGAGCATGCAGTGCATCTATGTACAGCTACAAGATCAAATGTAAAGATCAAACTTTAGCAGGAAATAAAAATTACAAATAAAAATTAAAGTCTCTACGCTCTGATTCACCACTGACTTAATCCACTTGTTTAATTCTGAGTTGAGGATTTAGATATTTTTGCCTCTGAAAATCCAACATTCTGTTGTATTTTAAATACCGAAGCGCTTTGTGCACATCAGACCTTAACAAAGCATGCCAATAAAAAGCTTCCGGACACGTATTGCTTTTCTTTAAGGAAGCTTACTTCGAGATAGTATCAACTCTGCATCCTCAATCAGTGTGTCTTCATAGTCTTTCATCTGATTGCAGCAGTCCAGGAAGGCCTGAACACATTCAGGTCCATCCGTGATGTAAGTGGCTCTTCGCTCACAAGTGTACTCAAGTCTGTTTTTCCTCATCCCATCGATGCAGCACAACTTCAGCTCATTCGTGTATTTACCAGCTGAGAAGAGAACGGTATCAGTCTGGAACCTCAAGGACTAATCATGAAAATACTACAACACTGACATACATACAGTGTTCTGCAACACAATTACAAAAGCATTCTTGCTGAATGGAAAAAGAGTAAAATGTCAAGTTAATGTCAACATTAATCACCGAGAGTTGTGGTGATGGGCTGAGCACTCCGCGCGCTTCTTTTGCTTTTGGCAGGTGTATGACACTCAGGGTCTAGAAGACAATTTATGAGACGTAAGCCACCTTTTAGTAAACAAATGAATAAATTATATCGACAAAAAAACATTATTTTCAGAAAACATAAGAAAGTTCATTCAAAATACTGTAACGAGCCGCTGGTTCGGGTGGCAGCTGAGCTATGCTAGCTAAGCTAAGCTAGGCTAACTGGACAGCTAGCTAGTCCGGTGGGGCACCAGGCATCTTAAACTACACCTAATCGTTGGAGATCCCTGTGTCCCATTCACCGCTCGACCCCAGGGAACTCTTAGCTCTGACAAGCTCTGCTTGTAGCTCTTAAAAGAACCGTTTAAAAGAAGCTTGAGGTCGATTTGTCAAGTTAGCAGTTTATTTCAGCAAGAACCGCATGAACAGTTATTCTTCCAGCCAGTCACTTCCCAGCAACTCCATCAGATGCAGTGCAGCAGCTACACATCTGGGGCTGGAGTCAACCACATGCACACTTACACAACATGGTGGCTGACACCGAGCGGACCATTAGCACCTAACACATACACATTATAATTACAACCCATGGCAACATACATGAATGTAAAACAACACTTAAACGTGGTATAAACACATAACGGCTGAGAAATGCCCCTTTTTGTGCCGCAATAGCACTACCCACAATGCACCGGGGCACAGGGTCGCCACAATATATTTACCTTCGATAAAGGCAAAAAGATTTATATATCTGTTCAACCCACTCAGAATTTCTGTTTCAGATTTTGAGAGGATGCATATAACGGTATTATGTATATGATTCCATACATAAACGATCATGTTAGATTGTAGTGTATTTATTAAATCTTTTTAGCAAACGTGTGTGATTTATCATTGTTTCTTGCATCGAATGGAACGTATTCACTGTCTAGTTGGTTCATGGGAGATGTAGGAGGAGTAAATCTGGCTGAAAATGCAGTTTAATGCTGTAACTAAACTAAAGTTTTCTGAAAATGTTGCTCTGTTGTGTAGTGTCCCACCGTAAATAACAGCTGCTAGGTGTTAAGTATGAAACCCTCTTTCCACAGAGATGTAGCAGTACTATTAAACTCCTAATGTTTCCTGATTTTGATAATTTTATTTATAAACATATTTGACCTCATACTTAGTTATTTATTTATTGGCTGTTATGACTGGTTTGTCATTTTGGCTTTACATGCAAAATGTCTGAACACAAACTGAGACCTTATGGCATTTAAAAAGAAAATTCAATCAATAAAATAAAACCTGTTCTCGTTTTAGTTCCTCCTGCAGAGTTGGTCTCGAAGGACAAGCCTGCGTCAGTGAACACCGCCATACTGTCCATTCCACTTCCTCCCGTACAGCCTGTGTCGTGCTTCTCTGCCAAACTCCAGATCTAGTAGTGTAGGTTTAGCTTTGTAAAACAACCACATGCTAATTTAGCTTTGAAGATGAAGCATTCTTCACCTTGCTCTGTGTGAGTCTGTTCTTGTTGAGGACGTGCACACCTTTGTCCACCACCACCAGACCAACCCTGGCTCCAGGATCTCCAGTTATCATCAGTTCGGCAGTTTTTCCTGGGCGAAAGACCTTCTCCTTACCTTTCACGCCAACGCTGAGCTGCCAAAAAACATGAGAGGTGCTGGTAAGAGATAGCATTGATAAGCACTGGGTTAATCCAAAACCACTGAAGTTGTTATAAAAAAAATAATTCATTTTATTTCTTGCCACCTTTCAAGACACCCATATTCACGACTACTTAGAAATAAAAAACTAAGACAGTCAAAATTCAGCTTAAGAAAAACTTAACATCTAAGGATAGGTGTCAGGGTTGTGTTTGGGTTTTCCCCTTTTGGTTTTTATTCTTATCTATCCTTCTTGTTTTTTATCATTATAGAGTTTTGTTTCTGTTTATTTCTTTGCCGTTTGTTCACTGTCTTGATTGTTTTCCACCTGTGTCTCAATGTTTCCAGTTAAGTTGAATTAAGTCACCTGTGTCTGTTCTGGTTTAGGTTAATTGTCTCCCTTTATAAGACCCCTTCTTCGTTTGTTCAGTGTTGCTGCATTGTTTGTCACACCTTTCTGGCTGTTAAATGTATTTAAATCTTGCTGAAGTCTTTGGTCTGTTTTAGTCCTATCATAGTCTTATCTGTTTACTTTACTTTAGTTATTGGAGGTTTTCCCCCTCGTGGGTTATTTTGTGTTGTTACTTTCTGTTTTGTAATAAAGCAACTGACCGAACCTCTGGCTGTCGTGCGGTTGGGTTCTGCTACTACCCTTATCTTATAAGGATCGTGACAATAGGCCTCCCTAAAAAGTCTCCAATCTAAAAACATTGCACATCCCTGTGAGAGGAGTAAGAGTAATGGAAGAACTAGAGCGTAGTGTGCGTGTGAGGGGATGGATGGATGGATGGAAGATCTCTTAAGTAAGTTAGTGCCAGGCCATTGGTGAAGAGGAGTATTCCGGATCGAGAGCGTTGTTTAACAGCGAGCCAGTTCAGGTGTTTAAGGACGGGAGTGATGTGCTCGGTGTGTGGAGTCTGTGTTATGGCATGAGCAGCAGCGTTTCGAACAAGCTGCAGTTTGTTCATTGTTTGGGATTGCAGGTCATTGTTTTGGACTAAAACAGCAGCTGCCTTGCTAGAGAGAAGTGGATGGAGGCGGTTGATGTTTCTTAAGTGAAAATATGCAGTATGGGTGACGAAGTTAATGTGAGGTTCCACACGCAGTCATTAGCAACCGCAAAACAGAGATTTTTCTCACATTAAATAATTGATCTTATTATGGATTTACCGTTCCCATGCATCGGTCCTTCACATCAACCCAGACCGAATCAGACACCACCTCATTGTGGTTCACGTGGTAATACGCCACAAAGCGGAAGGAGGGCAGCATGTCGTTGGTCACAGGAAGAGACAGCGCTACAAGAGATTGACCTTGTCTCTTAAACCTGTCAGCTTTAACAATCTGACCTTTGCTTAAGATCTGAAAAGGAAGCAGACAGATTCAACTGTGCATGAGTTTTCTCTAAATCCTTTCCCCCAACGAGAATTGACCAAATATTTACCATGTATGTGACATCTTGACCTTTGTCTCCTGGACTTTGTCCAGTGTACAGATTGACAATCATCGTGTCTCCGATATCAAACCCTGCAGAATCAATTCCAACATGCAGATAGTTTTTGGAGTTGTCTTTAGTTAGGTAGGCCCGGACAGTCATTCCCTCCACTGCCTGCTCTTCACCGTTCAGACTGGGATCTCTGGTCTGTGCCTGTGACAATAATGATTTAATCTTTCGATGTGTTCTAAAGCTTTTTTAGTGATAGCATTAGCATGTATAATTCTGGATTATCAAGAGGCCAACACATAATCTACAGACAAACATTGAAAGCAATTCAGATTTCCCCAGATTTTTGTGACTAAACAAAAAAACTAGTGTGCTACTAAATACGAGGAATAAGATTATATCAAGTTTACACACTTCATTAGATTTTTTATCTATTTCATAATGGGTGCCATAATTAAATAATGTTTGTACGTGAAAAGGATAGTCTTTTACAGTTAGTGCTGATCACTATTTGTGTACACGTTCAAAGTTTACAAGCGTTTCATGCTTAAATGGTTCAAATTCTGTGCAGAATCTGTCTCTGGTGATAAGTTAAAGTCAGTGGAGTTAGGAAGCAGGTCTTACTGTGATGGTCATGGCTGATTTATCTTTTGCAGTGTTGAGTTTAACCTTTGCAATGCCATTGGACCTCGTTACACCATTGACGCCTTCGGGATTGATCACCACTGGCACATTCTCAGCAGGCGTCCCATCAGGATTCGTGACAAATACCTTTTTACAATCAATGTCATAATTCATTTGTCTGGAGTATACCTACGTTCTTGTTCACCGAATCCATTACACACTTAACCATGCAGTAAATGACAGATTGGTCGTTGTCTAAATATGTACCGAGACATCGAAGGTCATCCCAGGTTTGTAGAAGTGTGGGGTTTTCTGAAAGTGAATGGTGTATGGAGACGTCACAATCTGAATGCCTCTCCGTTCAGTATCGACCATTTCGCTTCCTGAAATGTACTTTAATTAGATATCAATTTAATGAAATTATTATTGGACACCAGATTTATTGCTTACCACTTTCCGTCAGAAGATTGACAGAAATATAGATGGATTGCCCGATCAGTTGGTTAAGGTTTGGAAAGGTCTTGGTGATCATTTCCCTGGTGAGTTCCGCAGTTCCTTCTCCATCTATGATCTACAACGAACAGGTTGGTTTAAAGATTGTTGTATTTTATTTGCATTATGATACGTTTTTAAGCTCTTACTCACCTGAACTGATTTAAAAGAGTTGGGTAAACTTGTTTTTGTGCCACCTCTCATCACACCAAAAACAACAAATGCATTTCCATCAACCTTCTTCCCGAAGAGATACCTGCAAACAAATTACAGCTTTCACCAAAAACCGTAGCGGTTAAACCTGTGCTTTGGAAATGTATAACAACAGATTTAAAGCTGACTTCATTTTGAGGTGTCCACTTAATGTATGAGAACATGATTTGTTAAAGTAAACTGAAGAGATTCCTTCTATTGTAGTCCGGTAGGAAACACACTGAGAAGTAAACTAATGTACGGAGTCAACAAACTTTAAATCCTACAAAGTTGAACGTTTCAAAAATAAGCAGGTCAAAGAGTACTAATAGTTATACCTTATTCTGTTAAACACGGCAAGTTGGAAAGCATGTACCATACAATTTCGATCATTTGCATTACATTTATGCATTTAGCAGACGCTTTTGTCCTAAACAACTTACAGAAGGGGAGAGACAATATGAGATCTGATACTTTAATCGCTCGTGCTAGAAATTGTATCAGCTGATCAATCAACCGTAGCCGAAAGGAAATAAAGGAAAAAAATTAAGGATCAACTCAAATAAAGAGGAAGCGGTATAATCCTTTTAGCCTAAGACAATGGCACATTTGTGTTTGGGCTTACGTGGCTTCGATGGAGACTGTCAGAGTCTTTTCTGCATTAATGTTACCCACGTAGTAGTAGGACTTGCTGGGTTTTAACTTCACTTCAAAAGTTGGAAGAACTAAGATAAACAAGAAAGCGGTTGGCTCAAAACATTCTGTTAGTTTTTGTGTTCTGAATTTGTGTGATTTGCATCTTACCGTATTCTTTAACCTCGAACTCAGCAGTAAATGTCGTCTGTGGAGTGTTTGTGTATCGCGTGACCACTTTCCACATCCCAGGACTAAAACACAAATCATCTCCGGTTACCTGCCAAAGCCATATTCTCCAGATAGGAAACTGTGACTTATGTTGAAATACTTGACTGAAGATTTGCATTAAATCATAACTAGCTGAAATCCATGTACTGCCAACAGATATGTTTCTATTTGCATCCCACTCCCTACACAAGTAGAAGTATCCCAGCAAATTTCATCTTGCCATGGCCCAAATGGCCAGCATTCTCTTAGTTCTTATTACATCTCACACATCTCAAGGGTTCTCTTCCCAGTCAAACAGGAAGTGGCGTATCGAAGCTCCTGAAGAAGTTCAACTTTCTAGATCTTCCACATGTCTACTGATGATCTTAGAAACCAGCGAAACGGGTTCTACGATGCTTCAACCCTGAATAGTGCTTCTGGACATTAGTGTACATGTTTGCATGTCTGCCCGCTACCAAAAAAAAACAAAAGAAGAAGAAGGAACTCTAACCACCAGGACAGTAATAAAGGGACTGGTGAGCTTATGTTGAAGCTGCAAACACATCATTTCTTAATCACCAAATTAAAGTTTTGGTTTCCAAATAAAATTATGAATATTCTTACGTGAAAATGAGCAGAGCTACAATGTTCTATAAAGGATTATCTCCTATGTATGGAGCTAGAGAGCTGCCAAAACAATCTGTGTTTGAATTCTGTTGATTTGAATTATTGACTATTGTAATTTAATAAACCTGAATAGTATATGTCATGAAAAAAAGATTTTGAATTTCTTTCTTCGAATGTGAATTTCTTAGTTTGAATTAGAATTTTTTAAAGGCATAATCATTTTTCAAACTTCACATTTTTAGCAGATATTCAGTTTGTAAAAATGCAGCTTGAAGTTTTCAAGAAGAAAAATTTCAAAACATCAAATTCAATATTCTAAAATTCAAACTGCAAAATTCAAGTTGTGAAATTCAGATCTAACAGAAAGTAGGTCATTCACCAGGGAAGAGTAGATGATCACAGAACAATCGATGACGCTATAGGAACTAGTGATTTGTTGATCATGCTAGTAAAATACTAGTAGCTTGCTAAATCGTGCTAGCAATGTGGTTGGTGATGAGTGCTAGCAATGTGGTTACACGGATGAGCCATAAACTTTTCTAGAAAAATTGCTGATTAGCTGCATTGACTGTTCTGTTCTGGGATCGTCTACTCTTCCCTGGTGATCACCCCTGACCTACTTTCTATTAGATCTGAATTTCACAACCTGAATTTTGCAGTTTGAATTTTAGAATATTGAATTTGATGTTTTGAAAATTTTCTTCAAACTGTATTTTTACAAACTGAATATCTGTTAAAAATGTGAAGTTTTAAAATACATCTATAAATGATTATGCCTTTTAAAAAATCTGTGGTTTTAAGTTTCAGAAGTTCAATATTCAAGTTACAAAATTCTAATTCAAACTAAGAAATTCACATTCGAAGAAATAAATTAAAATTCAAAATCTTTTTTTCATGGCATATAATATTCAGGTTTATTAAATTACAATTGTCAATAATTCAAATCAACGCAATTCAAATACATATTGTTTTGGCAGCTCTCTAGCTCCATACCCATGAAGCAGAACGTGTCTGCAGTTACGCACCTGGCAAGCTCAGGAATTTTGAAGTTTGAAGACTTCAACCCTTTCTGTGTCGTAATCTGGTCCGATGTAACTGTGATGTTTTGTGGATTCTTTAGGAAAAGTTAATCAATATCTGTTAGTCCACTACCCATAAACAAACAAATGTGGAAAGAGAGCAATTGTTAGAGAAGAGTGTACCATGATTTCCACTGTGAGTGGGTTCTCGAGGGGGCTGATCAAGTTTGGTGTCAGGGAGAAAACTCTGTAGTTTACTGAAAAAGAAGCAGAACTGCCTCAAAGCAAGCTCTTTGCTGTGATTGTCTAGTTTACCGGTTCTAACTCGAATATCTTGTAGCTGTACCCTCACCTGTGCTGGACGGGGTGTAGATGGGTTTGTCTGTTTGTACGAATAAATATCCAGCCTGGAACGAGAGCATGATCACCTTCTCCACTGTGACCTTCGGGCTCAAGTTGAACTGCGCTTGTAGAAAGACGTACTGCTTCCCCGCATCGCTAGAAAAGTAGTGTCCAGGGATCTGAACGACAGTAAAAAAAATTAGTCGTTTGTGCTGAGCTTTAACGCATGGATTTAATAACTGGTGGGGTGGGGTGTAGCTCAGTGGTAGAGCACATGGTTTGCATGTATGAGGTTCTGGGATCAATCCCAGGGGCATTGGCGATTTCCCCTTCTGTAAGTCGCTTTGGACAAAAGCGTCTGCCAAATGCATAAATGTAAATGTAATAACTGTAAACAGTAAAGTTTTAATTCATTTTATTCACCAATATGTCTGTAAGCTCCAGGAATTTGTCTGCCTTCAGCGTCACAGTCTTTGAAAACATCAGCTCATTTTTACTGGGAAAGTTCTTCACAGAGATGGTCACGCTCAGGGGACCTTCGGCGTAGTCCTGCGCTTCCACAAGTATCTTCTCAGAGCTACCAACTCGCAGCAAATTAGGAGCCGATAAAACATACCTGAGGAGATCAAATCAGAACGTCACACAATCTATACAAAACTAAACCTGCGTAAAAATCTTGCTGGAGTAAAATTACAATTCATTTCTTTAACCATGTTCTGCTATAACTGCATTTGTAGAATCTGAAAGGCTTCCGTTTGTTAGTTGTTAATTTGATTCATTGAAATTAATTAATTGAGTTAAATTAGTTGTGTTTGACATTTTTCTTTTTTAAAACCAAAATGAAAAAAATTTGGATTCTGTTCTAACAAAAAAGTAAAAATCAAATAGCAAACTTGCATCAATTAATTTCATTTTACGGAATCCCTCCGTCATACTTTGAGAATTCCGTCGTTTTTTTCTTTAAGTTTGTACTGAACACTAACTGCTCTTGCTCTCTTTTTCAGACTTCTACCAATTCTAATCTGCGACAAACTCCAAATGAAGACTTTGCCAAGTTTGGAAGACACTAAACCAAAGCACAACCTGAAAAATTTACTTGTTTATCATTCTCATTTTTAAATTGAAAACTAAATGAACGAACGATTTTTCAGGAAGCCGTCAGCTAAACGCGATCCTTTGGAACACAAAACAAGCTTCGATCAAGAAACCATTCTTCAGAAACGTTATAGAAAGATCAAAATGCGTTCTTTCACTGCGTAATTATACATACTCCGCAATATTCTGCAGAGCAGGAGCCTGCGTAACACTCACAGCGGCGCACTCAGAGTCAGAGGGAGCATCGGTGAGGAGAGAAGAACGCTCATCCACAGCAGCTTCAGCTCCATCCTCTCGGTCTGGTCCTGCTTAGGTCTGGAAACCTACAGGAGCTCCAATTTATAGCGTTTACGCCCACTCTCTTTCCTTTTAGTGTGTTCTCAGTGAAGTTGACTTTAGATTTCAGCACTGCAGGAGCCGTGGACTTTGACTCTGAGTGAGTGAAGGTCAGGAGCAGCAGCCCTCCAACCGAAGCCAGACAGGCTTAGCTGGTAAATAAAGCAAAGTTTGTTCCCAGTGAAAGAATAACTAAAAAAATTGTGTTTATTTGGCTTCTTTACAGTCAAGACTTCATTGAGTATTTCAAATTGAGTGAAATATTCACAATAGTTTCAAGCATTCACTTTTAAATATAACTTCATGTGTGCGTGGTGGACCAGTGGAGAAGCGTGATAGATTTCATCCTGAAGCTTGTTTTTAGATTCCACATCTGCTGAGCTTTCACGTTGGGACTCTTTCTCCTCTGTTGAATATCAGGAACGGTATGAAACAGCCCAGTGTGGCGGCTTTTGCTTCTCGACTTTGCGTGTTCACAAACGCTTGTTCTCTCTTCGTCTACTGTCCTAATTTGGTTGATAGCGAAGCATTTGTTTTTGCTATAAATTTATAATAATTAAAAATATATAAAAAAATGTATGTACTTTTTCCGCAGATGAAATCCAACAGCAAGCGTCACGGTGGTGCAGTGGGTAGTACGGTCGTCTCACAGCAAGAAGGTCTCTGGTTCGAGCCTGGGCTGGCTCAGTTGGTATCTCTGTGTGGAGTTCTCATGTTCTCCTCGTGATCGCGTGGGTTTACTCCGGGTGCTCCGGTTTCCTCCACAAGAACAAAGACATGCGGAATAAGAGAATTGAGTAAGAACGATTGTTCGTAGTGTTTGAGTGAGAATGAGTGTGTGTGGATGTTTCCCAGCGATGGGTTGCAGCTGGAAGGGCATCTGCCTCATAAAACATATTCCAGAAGAGTTGGCGGTTCATTCCGCTGTGGAGACCCCGAAAGGGAAGAAAGCCGACATGAAGATGGATGAATGGAAATCCAACAGCAGCTTGTGCGCCGTTGTGCTTTTGTTCTTTTCTGAAATATTCCTTCTGATTGGTTGGCTGTTAATTCCCCCAAAAAACAGAAATATTTTAATTTCCATGGGCATCGAACACCGAACCACGTTACGTGAACAAACGCTGCGGGGGCCGTCTCCTACCATCACTCACGGGACTCCCTGAGTTGCATCCACAGGTGGAGATTTGGAGTGTACAGCTCTGACGTTAAAATAGAGTTGCTGGCGGATATCTTCTTTAAGGACGAGGAAGGGATTTGTTTCGCTGTAGCGAATGATGTTTGGGGAGTCCGAGTAGGTTTTTATGTGTCGTCTAACTGTCTGGAGGATCTAATTTTGGCTGGTTTTAGTTGTGTGTAACATGAAGACTGAAGTGAGCTGTGTGTTTAGTACTCGGTGACACGCTGAAGAGCTACACTTATGCTACTCAACGAGGGCTCATTGACTTCTACATATACGCTCTCTACAGGTGCTCTCCTGAAGTCCCAGAGGCAGGTCTTAACCTGATTTAGTCAACCACATCCAGTTTTGGATTTTAGACAAAAATGCCATAGTACGCTTTAGATTTCAGCAAGTGTCAATGAAATCATCGCTCTCTTCTGTCGTTGGCATTAAGGGAAATTGTAATTCAAGAAATGGGTTAATATTGGCAATGTTGGTATAAAATGAACTCCACTGAAAAACTTTCTGTAGAGCAATAAATATGGTTTAACAAAGCAAGGCACACATCCAGCAACAGCAACAAATGTTTATGAGTTTTGGGTTGCGAGAGTTCCAGTAAATGACCCAGAAAACCCTTGTGCAAACTCAACTTTAGATAATCGAGCAGCTTCTGTTGATCTTTTAGGGTCAATAACATCAGCAGTGAAAAGTTTTCCTGCTCCCCTTCTGTCTGAGAAATGATGCGTGCATCGCTCTTCAAAACAGCTTACGTGAAATAATAGTTTATTAAAAGTTTGCATTAGATAATTACAATTATTTCAACAAAAAATTACCATACACTGTAAACTTAGGAACCTTTAATCATACATTTAGAGCTCCAAACCTGGTCCTTGAGAGCCGGAGTGCTGCACATTTTTGGTTCCACCATCATGAAACACACCTGTGGCACTAATCAGGCTCCTCTGATTGGCTGAAGCTAGAGCAGTATGCAAACTAGAGCAGGACTGCAACCAAAACCTGCCGAGCTCCGGTTCTCCAGGACCAGGTTTGGAGCTCTAAATGTATGATGAATGAACGTTGGTGTAGAACACTCAAACACTGAACACTCAATGTTTTAGGTTCTGTATTACTTTAATCATCATCATGTCTTAAACATTTACATTTGTAGGTGATGGTTAAGCTGTAGGTGATGGTTCTTCATCCAAGTAGAGATGTCGTTCAGGCAGTCAGTTATGCGGGTAGTTACTGACAGGTCATCAAGGGAAAAAAAAAAGATAGAGTTGAGTGTCGTCAGCGTAGCAGTGGTAGGAGAATCCGTGTCTGAGGATGATAGGGCCCAGGGAGGTGGTGTAGATGGAGAAGAGAAGGGGGCCAAGGACTGAACCCTGGGGAACCCCGGTGAGTAGGTTATGAGTGTTTGAGACCTCACCTCTCCACCCGACACTGAAAGATCTGCCAGTGAGATAGGACTCAAGCCAATCGAGTACAGCTCCAGTGATGCTTTCACAGTTGTGCTCAGGTTCAAGCAGACTTTTTCTAATTTGGACATCCCTGATTTAGAGTATACAGAATATACTATTACTATTGTATAACACCACTAGCTTATTAAATAATAATTTCAAATATAGTATCTAATTCAGTTATTAGAGTTTTTTTTTTCAGACTGTTGCCTCGATGTCTGGGTTCCCCACGAAACAGAGAAGCCTGTGACTCTCTGTTATCTCCTCACCCCTGAAGGGCCGGGGACTGCTCCGGAACAGAACTGAGAGGATGGAGAGCCTTGAGGACCTGTTCCATCACCACTTCTTCTTGTAAAGCAGGGATCTCACAATCTGCTGCTGGAGGTCTGGAGCCCTGCAAACTTGAGTGCAGCCCTGCTCTAGCATGCACTCTACTCGTGCACCAGAGAGGCCGTGAGGAGCTTGGTTAGTGCAACAGGTGTGTTTCCTGATGTTCGAACCAGAAAGGAGCAGGACTCCGGATCTCTAGGACCAGATATGGAGATCCCTGATCTAGAGTAACAGGAACAAAATAAAGCAGCAATCTTCCTCTCAGAAACAGAATGATTTAATGCAGACAAGTAATGATGGCTACAAAAATGTCAGCAGAAATAAATCAATTGTTTTTTTTAACAGACTACAAAAACTAAACGATCAGGACGAATGAACATGGACAGACTGTTTTTTCAGACGTTTTTAAATCAGGCTGAAAGAGTTACCACCAGCACTTCACAACGCTATATCAAGTTCTGCCTTAAGATCCTCGTGTTGACTTCTCATGCAGTGCGCAGGACTTGTGTAAACACAGCCTCATCAGATGAATGCATTCTTAGTTAAAAATTTCCTCTCAAAGCAGCAAAAAGTACTACAGCTGAAGCTGCAAGTACTGCAGTACCTACTGCTGCTGTCTCAAACCATTTTTCATGAGCCTTTTCGATCCTCTTCTGGGCGTTCTTGTACATCTCAGTAGTGTAGTGTTTTGCTCCGTTCTTCTTCACCATCTTCTCAATCTTCTCCATCAGCTCAGAGACCTGGGATCGATTCTTCATGTCGTCGTTATTGAATGCGTGATATCTCTGTCCACAGTCTTCAACGAGAGCTTTCAGGTTGATGTTTTCATTGACGTAATCATCCAACTTCTTTCCTTTCAGTTGATCAGCTCGAGTGAAGAGAACCAGTGTGTACTCAGCTGCTTCTTCTCCAAAGTTTTCCTGAATCCACCTCACAGAGTTCTTCTCTTCAGCTGTTAACCTGAGCACCAGCAGGAACACGTGAGGACCAGGAGCAGACATGAACACACACCGTCTCAGTTCTTTCTTCAGATCTTCCTCACTCAGTGCTGTATCAAATATTCCGGGGGTGTCAATCAGTGAGATGTTTTTACCCTCCACTTCTGTCAGATGCCTTTGAGATGTTCTTGTAACAGACTTTGAAGAGACGGAGCTGTTGAAGTGAAGGTCACCCATGATCGTGTTCCCTGTAGAGCTTTTTCCTGACCCGGTTTTCCCCAGCAGCACGATCCTCAGGTCCACTGAAGAGAGAGAGGCTCATCATTTACAATCTTTAGAATATATTTGTTTACTTCATCAATTATATTCACATATTATCACCAGAGAAAAAATGGTTTAAAATAGTTACCAGATGAGGATAATTTATCTTGGGCCATCTCCTGAATCAGTGCTTCCTCGTCTGGAGATACGTTCTCGACCGAGGTTGTTTCTTCACTTGATCTCTTCTGTTTGGCAAAAACTTGTGCTCTGTTCATCTTCACCTTTTCATCAACTCTTTTCAAGAGCATTTCAATCTGATAGGAATCACATTCGT
Source organism: Danionella dracula (assembly GCA_900490495.1). Taxonomy (NCBI): domain Eukaryota; kingdom Metazoa; phylum Chordata; class Actinopteri; order Cypriniformes; family Danionidae; genus Danionella; species Danionella dracula. The sequence goes on along the minus strand of UELW01000324.1, from coordinate 27,528 downwards.
TCTTGCTGTTGATCACGTGAAAACACTCTTTAAAACTCTGAAGAAGTGCTTGTGCCTCCTGGCTCTCGATGATTTCAGTCCATTCCCTTCTGGAGACCTTTTCTCTTCTGATGAACAGAACCATGGTGAAATCCAAAGCTTCTTCTCCAAAGCTCTCTGGGATCTTCTCCACAACATCCCTCTGATCTTCTCTGAACTTCTCCAGGTTGACGATGAGCAGAAAGAGGTGAGGACCTGGGCGAGCGAGCTCCAGACCCTTCCTCATCTGCTCTTGCATCTCTTCTTCTTTCAGGATCTTGTTGAAGAATCCTGGCGTGTCGATGATGGAGATGTTTCTGTCCTCCACGCGTCCTCTCTGCACTTCGCTCTCTGTGTTTGGGAGCTCTTTAAACACCTCACGCCCCAGGATTGCATTTCCTGTTGAACTCTTCCCAACTCCTGAAGCTCCCAGCAGCACCATCCTCAGTTCCCGTGGATCTACAGCTTCCTCAGAGTCTGTTAAAGAAGCATTTCAGCAGTTTATGGCCTGCTGATACAAAATCTAAAGAGTATAACTCAACTACTTTTCCTCCACACGTCCTGCAAAGCCAGATTTTGTGTTAATGAAATAATCTTGCGCGCTGTTTAAAAAAAGGGAACACAAAACATGTGTATGTACAAAGAGAAAATGAATGTGCTTGAACAGGAGCTCAGACATCTGGCTGCGAACGAAAGTGTTCGGCGCTTTTTATCACGTGTTCAGAGTACTTCTGAGACATAAAAGCGCAGCTGGGTGGTGTTCGATACACACTCGCATCAACTCCTGACACAAGGATTATAAAAACATGACGGAAGAGCAGGAAGCGCGGCTCGGCGCTGTCGTGGAATCGGAGGTTGATGGTGAGTTTCGTTGGTTTGGTTTTGTGGCATCAAGGAGCAAAGAGCATCACGGCATCAACACAACGTAAGAGAGCCCCCTGCAGGCGAGTCGTTGTGGACTCGCGTAGGTGTCTGGTGGCCTTCAGGCTGCTCAACAAATATCCAAAACAACAAACATTAGAGAAACAAAGTAATTTGTATAAAAGCGCGGAAGAGTAGATTTTCTCTGACTCAGGTTCATTAAAACATCTCCTTCTTCAAAATATAATTACTGTGTAGAAAAGTAACGACGTTTACACTTACAATAAAAATAGTTGTCTCTGAGTCTTTTGTGCATCTTTTTGTTATTGTAGATTTGTATAGTCTTTGACTAAACTATATTGAAACTGCAACTTATGGTGCAACAAATCAGTTTTTTACTGTATTATATTTTCAGGATAATCTCAAACAGCTCAATTCTTCTTCTTAAAATCTGACCCGGCTCTCTTTTATGTCAATCTGATACTCATCCAGATGTTTTGGATATGAAACATTTATCTGACTCCTCCCATCTCTGTTCTTGAGGAGGGAAAGTGGTGTTGTAAAATGAATTAAAATCTGCGGGAGATAACTATAATATAGTCAGAAAATAACGTTAATAAAGCCACAGATTTGTGAGTGTTATTTCTGACCTCTGCTTTGCACAAAGCTCAGACTTGGAGTCTTGAAGCTCTTTCTTTGGATCAAACCGGATATTTTTGGATGCGCTTGCTCACATTAATAATGAGATATGTTTTGTACTGTATACCTGCTGCGTGAAGGAAATGCTCTGATCTGAGGCACACATGCAAATATGTGAGGAAACGTAACTCTGAAAAACAAGTGAAACAAGCTCTTCTCTGAAGCTTTAGCAGAGCAGCAGCTAGCATAATAACGCTGTAATCTCACGCCTCGAAACAATGGAGGCTATTTAAAGCAGCTCTTTCTGGAATCATCAGAATAATGGATCTTCTAAATAATCACCTGTCTGATCTTCTTCAAAGTCAGGCGACTTCTCCTTGCTGTTCCTTCTGCGATTCATGCTCAGCTGAGTCGAGAATGTTTCTGTGAAGTGTAAGCGAAAGGATGTTGGAGGTGGAATATTGCTTTCTAGATTTGAATATAGTTGAAGATAGCAAAATGATGATTACGCTTGATTAGCGATAACATTTGATGAACGCTTATCCTATTACTGATAATAAATATCTCAGTAGAATGGGTGGCTGAAAAAGACAGGATGTTTGTGAACACTAGATGGTGCTGCACTAAAATAAATGCCTCATATTTAAAGTGAAAAAAAAAGGATTTCTCTGGTTTCGTTTCTTGCATCAGTTGCAGGTTCCTCTGTGGAATGTACCAAGAGCTCGGGGGTCGATCAACAAGGAAGCACTATCTGTAAAAACAGAAAGGTCACGCTTTTCTGTAGTTGGGAAATTATAGTCACAACCTTTGACATTTCAGAAGCCATCTTATTGCTTTTCCGGGGTCAGTGAGTTTCTTTGTGGAATGCTAGCAATGGAGAGAAAAACTCATTAAACCATGTTTTCTAGGCGTTAACAGTTAAGAGATTACTACCTCAACAAATCAATAAGATCAATACGCCAACAGAATGGTCAGCTGAGTAGCCTGAAACCACTGTAAAAGTAAGCTGTTATAATGAATATGAAGAGTTAAAAGTCACAAGGTTCCTGCAAGAAGCTGAAGTTTTCATCCAGTTTGTCTCCAGAAACTGTCTCTTACATCCACGAGGAGTCCTCCTGCTCCAGAAGTTGCTTACCTACACGAGTAGTCCTCCAGCTCTGGGTTGTCTCCAGTAGCTTCTTACATCCACGAGGAGTCCTCCTGCTCCAGAAGCTGCTTACCTACACGAGTAGTCCTCCAGCTCTGGGTTGTCTCCAGTAGCTTCTTACATCCACGAGGAGTCCTCCTGCTCCAGAAGCTGCTTACCTACACGAGTAGTCCTCCAGCTCTGGGTTGTCTCCAGTAGCTTCTTACATCCACGAGGAGTCCTCCTGCTCCAGGAAGCTGCTTACCTACATGAGTAGTCCTCCAGCTCTGGGTTGTCTCCAGTAGCTTCTTACATCCACGAGGAGTCCTCCTCCAGAAGCTGCTTACCTACACGAGTCGGACTATATATCTGGTTCTGAAGCTGTCCTTTAAATAAATGTTTTTTTTAATTTATTTTACAAGCAAAGCGTTACTGAGCGCTGAAAGAGGAACCATCATGTTTATCGTTATCCACTGGCTTGTGAATAAGCGTGTGCTGTTTACTGATTTAGATATTTTTTTTAGTGGTTGCACCGATCACCAAAAACCATTTGTTCCGTGCCTCATCATCACAATCTAAATTCGTCCTTCAAGCATTAAAAACAATGTCAAAGGGAGCAGATGAAATGCAGGCAGCGATCCTGATTTCTGATTCGTTAGCATTTCAGATCAAATCACAATATAATTTTGAGCCCTGACCAAACGTTATCATCAGCTTAGCAAAGGTTAAAGAGCCAGCCTCTGATTACGTAGAGAAAACTCAAACATTGTCTCAATCTTCAAAGGCAACGATGTTCAAAGACATTTTAAGCACTTAATTTGAAACTCAAGCACTTTCAAAACAAATGACTCAAGTCTAAATGCCTTTTTTTTCAATTTACATAACAGAATCGTTCCGTTCCGTCATGATTTCACTGCTGCATCGATGATTTAACCTTTACTAGCAACTCCCTGAGTTCTAACTCTCCTCCCGCTTGATGCAGTGAGTGTTCATGTTTAGATATAAATATAAAATATATCTTTTAATGCGGCTGGAAGGGCATCTGCCGCGTAAAACATATTCCAGAAGAGTTGAGGGTTCATTCTGCTGTGGAGACCCCGAAAGGGAAGAAAGCAGACATGAAGATGAATGAATTAATATCTTTTAATATACATTTTTTTCAATAGACCCCACCACCCTTCACAACTAACCCCTTGGTGTAAGATCTTTGATCTCAGATAGTCAATCGATCTTAATGATCAATAATTGATGGATTTATCGTTGCAGGATTACATCACCAACAATTGCCAAACAAAACATTTCCTGTTTACCTCTTATTTATTCACTTTTGCCATTTAAACCCAAAAATTATTTCACACTTTAAGATAAGATAAGATAGACTTTATTAATCCCACAATGGGGAAATTCTATAAGTACAGCAGCTTAAGGACAACAACAGAAGGCTCCATGGGATCGATACGTGACACGAGAAAACAAAAATGTAATATTGTACATGTTTTGAAAAATATTGCACACAGTACACAATTTTCACATTTGAGAGTTGCAAAATCCTATACACAACATGTTTGTCTCCTGACCTGAGGATGCAATTAATAAAATATTAAACTGAGATAATATTTGGGAGTGCTGCTGCAAGTTTATTTATGGTCTAGACACGTTTTACTGAACCCTTGTTTGTATGTTTGGGGAGCCTTTTCTTCTTTCAGAGGGACAAAAGTCTGCGGCGGGCCCCCGTTCTGAATAACTGCGTTTACTTTCTTTAGTTTGTGATCTGGATTCCCAGAGAACAGAAGAAAACGTTTCAAACCTGTACGTTCCTTCCATGTAAACCAGGAGAATCTAGTTTTAATAATTCATCCAATCCAATATTTCCAAGAAAAAAAGAACTATCAAAAACGTTACTTCTATGCAGTTATTATAAATGAAAAGGAGAAGGTTGAAGGCTAGCCTCTCCTCCTCACACAGGAGCGGCACGCGCCCACGATTAACCCACTGCTACAGAAAATGAAAGCAGACACGGTTAATTCCTACAATCAATTTCCAGTCTAATAAACGATAACAAACTTTTTAAAACAGACGAATAAAAATATGGATCCAGGTTTTCACTGAATCACAATACTGAAATCTGAAGCCTTCCACCCTCAGATTTCTGCCAAAGACAAGGACACGCCTCTCTCTCGCTTTCTATGAGCGCTGCCAGCCTCAGAGACTCCTTCAGACCAAGAGAAGAGATGCTGCAGGATAGAAGCCTCTGCTGAAAAGGTAGGCTACGCACTCGTGCTTTTCTGCATTCTTTCATTTCTAGCAAATGCATCACACCGTCTCTTTCTGGCTCAGCGCTGCTCTGCGACTGGAGACACAGCTTGGTGTTAGTTAAAGCTGAAGTTTCCTCAGGAGAGCTTTAACAGAACAAAGAAGGACGCTCGGAGGAGACAGCAGCAGGAGATGCTTTGATTGCGGAATATAATGAACACGAAAGCAAAACACGCCAAGAAGACTCCACTCTGACTGAAGCATCAACACAAAGCGAGAGGAATTGAATAAAAATGTGGATTGTTGGTACCTTGCATCGGTGCATTTTGATTCCCAGGAGATAACAGAGGAAGAAGACGAGGAAAACCTAAAGTACAAAAAACTTCCAAGGTGGAAAACCTGGAGGGAAACCACCTGAAAGGGTTCTCGAAGAGGAGGAGCAGGAATAGAGGACTTTTGGGATTGCTGTTCACGCACAATTAATCAAACAGCCTCCACAAACTCAAACCTTTTAACTTTAATCATCTGAGGAAGATTTACAGGCAAAATGCTTCCCAACGTGAGCAGCACCGATGCAACGGAAAACAAATCCCAGGTTAAAACAGATGATGACAACAAAGACCGGAATGCAGCAGAGCCGCTCAGCGAGCCTTTAACGGAAGAAGCAGGCGGCTGCACTCACCTGGAGCGGGATGAAACACGTTTAACTGAAAGCGATGGAGCTCAGATGATCGTCGAGGAAGAGGAGGATGAACCGGGAGAGACAAAGGCTCTGAGTCTGGGTCAGAGGGCGGTGTTTTTTGGGGCGGGGCTGGTGGGGGGACTGGTGGGAGTCTCCGGAGCCATCGCCGGGGGGTTCGCTCCGGCCGCTCTGGGCCTGATAGCAGCTCCCGTTATTGTGATCGCAGCTGGAGCCGCAGTGATGGTCGAGGCAGCTGCCGAGAAACTCAGAGGAGCGCTCAGAGACTGTTCCAAGAAGACGGAGGACAACTGAAGTGGACGCTTGAGAGGATTCCTTTACTAATGCTTTAACAGTAAATGTGTGTTACAGACATCGTGTGAAATTAAATAGAATGCTTAAGGAATTAAGAAAAAATAAAAATTTAACAGGGAGAGAAAAGTTTAAAATATCTAGTTGTCCCTTTTTGCTTAAGTGTTCTATAGAATACTGAAGGAGACAACAGACGGAGTGTATAATGTGGAACGTTTACCGTTGACGATCATCTTAAAAGTTCCAGAAAAGGTCTGCTGACACAACAGCTAATGTTGGTTCCCCCAAAACACTAAATATGATTGGGAACTGCATAATTGTGGTAAAAAAAATTGCCCATTTAGAATATCGTTATCCATGAAGTCCAGCCTTAATCCTGCCATCTACGCCAAAATAAGATTTAAGATAACGTCTCAAAACACAGAACAAAAACTATGTGACATGGCATGCCTCAAACAGTATTATTTAATATAGCAGACAATTAAAGCACATCAAAATTAGGAAAAACTATGGAGAATTGTTTGGGGGAGAAGCGGACATATAACTGCTTTCCCTGACATCCAGAGAACCATGAGTCTTCAGCACAGGTGAATAGAGCATAAAGAAAAAATCAACTTAATTAGGAAATTACCAATAACTTCTGAACTTAACCGTAGGTAAATATAAGCTGTCCGTTGTTAGCATCTATAGTTTGATTTAAATCTGGCCCAGATCATACCTGTGTTCCGACCAGTTGCATACAACATATCTGTATTCATATCTGTATTTAGAAAGATTAGAACCAGATATGGTCCAGTGCAATACCAGTTCTTTGTCAGTCCTGAACCAGACATGTGGTTAATAAAGATAAGTGCCATGGAGCACACATGTTCTAGAGCAGTTCCGTATCAGATCCGGGCCAGTTTTGTACCAGAATTGGGCCAGTTTTGTACCTGATTTGTACCAGTTTTGTTCCAGATTTGGGCCCGTTTTGTACCTGATTTGTACCAGTTTTGTTCCAGAATTGGGCCCGTTTTGTGCCTGATTTGGGCCTGTTTTGTACCTGATTTGGGCCAGTTTTGTACCAATTTTGTTCCAGAATTGGGCCCGTTTTGTACCAATTTTGTTCCAGAATTGGGCCAGTTTTGTACCAGAATTGTGCCAGTTTTGTACCAGATTTGGGCCAGTTTTGTACCAGAATTGCGCCAGTTTTGTACCAGATTTGGGCCAGTTTTGTACCAGAATTGGGCCAGTTTTGTACCTGATTTGTACCAGTTTTGTTCCAGAATTGGGCCCGTTTTGTACCTGATTTGAGTCAGTTTTGTACACGATTTGTACCAGTTTTGTTCCAGATTTGGGCCCGTTTTGTACCTGATTTGTACCAGTTTTGTTCCAGAATTGGGCCCGTTTTGTGCCTGATTTGGGCCTGTTTTGTACCTGATTTGGGCCAGTTTTGTACCAATTTTGTTCCAGAATTGGGCCCGTTTTGTACCAATTTTGTTCCAGAATTGGGCCAGTTTTGTACCAGAATTGTGCCAGTTTTGTACCAGATTTGGGCCAGTTTTGTACCAGAATTGCGCCAGTTTTGTACCAGATTTGGGCCAGTTTTGTACCAGAATTGCGCCAGTTTTGTACCAGATTTGGACCAGTTTTGTACCAGAATTGGGCCAGTTTTGTACCAGATTTGGGCCCATTTTGTACCAGAATTGGGCCGGTTTTGTACCAGATTTGGGCCGGTTTTGTACCAGAATTGGGCCGGTTTTGTACCAGAATTGGGTCAGTTTTGTACCAAATTGTCCCAGAATTGGGCCAGTTTTGTACCAGTTTTGTACCTGATTTAGTCCAGTTTTGTACCTGATTTGGGCCAGTATTGTACCTGATTTGTACCAGTTTTGTACCAGAATTGGGCCAGTTTTGTACCAGAATTGGGCCAGTTTTGTACCAGATTTGGGCCAATTTTGTACCTGATTTGGGTCAGTTTTGTACCAGTTTTGTACCAGAATTGGGCCAGTTTTGTACCAGATTTGGGCCAATTTTGTACCTGATTTGGGTCAGTTTTGTACCAGTTTTGTACCAGAATTAGGCCAGTTTTGTACCAGATTTGGGCCAGTTTTGTACCTGATTTGGGTCAGTTTTGTACCAGTTTTGTACCAGAATTGGGCCAGTTTTGTACCTGATTTGGGCCAGTTTTGTACCAGAATTGGGCCAGTTTTGTACCAAATTGTCCCAGAATTGGGCCAGTTTTGTACCAGTTTTGTACCTGATTTAGTCCAGTTTTGTACCAGATTTGGGCCAGTTTTGTACCTGATTTGTACCAGTTCTGTACCAGAATTGGGCCAGTTTTGTACCAGATTTGGGCCAGTTTTGTACCTGATTTGGGCCAGTTTTGTACGTGATTTGGGTCAGTTTTGTACCAGATTTGTACCAGTTTTGTACCAGAATTGGGCCAGTTTTGTACCTGATTTGGGCCAGTTTTGTACCAGAATTGGGCCAGTTTTGTACCTGATTTGGGCCAGTTTTGTACCTGATTTGGGCCAGTTTTGTATCTGATTTGGGCCAGTTTTGTACCTGATTTGGGCCAGTTTTGTACCAGAATTGTTTCCCAGCGTTGGGTTGCGGCTGGAAGGGCATCCACTGCGTAAAACATATGCCAGAGAGTTGACGGTTCATTCCCCTGTGGAGACCCCGAAAGGGAAGAAAGCCGACATGAAGATGAATGAATGAATGTACCAGAATTGGGCCAGTTTTGTACCAGAATTGGGCCAGTTTTGTACCAGATTTGTACCAGATTCGGGCCAGTTTTGTATCAGATTTGTACCAGTTTTGTACCAGAATTGGGCCAGTTTTGTACCAGATTTGTACCAGATTCGGGCCAGTTTTGTATCAGATTTGGGCCAGTTTTGTACCAGATTTGGGCCAGTTCAACATTATGTCTTGACCAGTTCGGTATTAGATGCTGGACCAGTTTCATACCAGAATTGGGCCAGTTTACTTTTTTATCTTGGTCAGTTCCGTATCTGATCAGGGCCAGCTCTGTGCCAGATTTTTGTCAGTCACTAACCAGTTCTTGGCTATTTTCATGCCAGATATCTATCTATTATGAACATAAGTTCATGAAGCAATTTCTTTAAAAGAAACCTAATCTAAAGATCTAGATACTACTACCTATACAAGGGAAAGACAGCACGAGGCGAAGCGCAGAACTATAGAATCTCTTGAGGTTTTTAATTAACTAAGTACTTGAGTAATTGGAAAAGCAGTGTAAATAAAAGCAGTGTAAATAAAAGAAGCGCTCATTTTTACTCTATTCAGCTCTGGGCTACAGATCAGTTCTTTACCGCGGTAAGCTTGTCGAGCAGGTTGAGATTGTTGTTCAACTATATCAATATAAACAGGAATGTAAATCACTCTGAATCCATTCTGGGTCTGATTACTGTGTTTACAAACGGAGACAAGAATGAATGGTTTAAAGGGTTTATCGTTTAAAGTCTTTGTGTGTTTACAGTCTTTGCTTCCTGTGAGGGAGGTGACGGGTGGAGGTGACGGGTGGAGTAGGGGGGGTCTCCGGACAGCGATGGGTCCTTCCTTTGGGAGGACATAAATTCGGTGCACGGAGACTTTCGCTCTCTTTTCAGCTTTCTTTCTTCTCTACTCACGAGTAGATCTTCCAGCTTCAATAAAGCTTGATTTCAGTGTTTGTTTAAATGAGAAGCGCAAAATAAAGTTACCGTCGTGCTGCTGTTCTGCACCCGGCCTCCGGATTGATTTCTACGAGAGAGAGAGTTTTTAATTTCCATCACACAGGTGACAGTGTTTCACAAGAAGTTCTCCAGCGAATCCCGTCGTGGAGCACAGGATCTTCCAGAACATCAGTGAAGGACTTTTACCAAGCTTTCGAGCTGAAAAATCTTTCTGCTGAACATGTGCTAGTTATAGTCACAGATATGAGTTTTTGTTAGTTTTGATATTGTTTAAGGTTTGTCACTGATGACTGAAAGAAAAATCATTCATTTATTGTATGCGTGGGTTTTGGTGTGGGACAATACGTAGCTGTTTTCATTTGGTTCCTGTTATGTTCTCTAGCGTGTTTCAGTGGCGTCAGTGTTTTCTAAAAGAGTGAAAATGGTAGATACCTTTTACCTTTATTCTCTACTCACACAAACATAAATCACACAGAAACAAACTATTTTAGATTTTAGTATAAATTCTATGATCGTGTGAATTAAAAGACCCAAAATGCAATGGGTCTAGCAGAACCCCAACTCTGTAGGTAACAACAATGAGAACATTATGCATTTCAATTCTAAATGTAAAGAAAATAATGTTAAAAAACAAACACTAAATCAAGTATATTTGCTGTTGAAATCACTAAAGTAAATCAATGAGTCCACACTGAGTAACAGTAATACGAATCGCACACGAGGGTTAAAACGCGCCCGCCATACACCACCCGCTGATGGGCGTTGTTCTGGGGGAGCGAGAACAAACACTCGGTGCTGCCCTCCCCACGATGCCACCCAGCGCACCGCCCACATCAGATTTATCTAAAGCCACTCCTGTAGAGCACCAACCATTTTAACCTGATATTTGTAAACATTTTACTTGAAAAATCCCAGAAATGTTTCTCTGGAAGCTCCTGGACCAGCAAATGTTTCCCTTGTTATAGAACGAGGAAAAATAGTTGGTAAAATATATTGAAATGCTCTAAAAAAAATAAGATGTTTGTGGTTTGCTTCAACAGTCGATGGAGGCTCGATTCCAAGCATCAAGAGATGAGCTGCAGCTGAAACAACTGCGACGCTCGAACTCGTTCATCAACCTAACCCAGTCCCACAAGCCATTACTACATCGTTGGAATTTTCCAGTAAATGAGTCAAGAAGTTGTTTACAGTAACTCTTATCTTACAGTAGCCTCGTTTGGAAACTTCTCTAAGAACGAAACAGCAGAGATTGAACCTAGAGTCCTCTGAAGTTTGCTAGAGCGGCCAGACATTCAACAGCTGCTGCAGCAGTTAGCTATTTTACCTGATGCTAGATAGCGCATCAAATTAAATATAAACACGGATTTTCCTGATGAAACAAGCAATACGTCTCGTTTCCTGCATCAAAACTGAACTGGATGAGTTTGAACGGACTCTTTCAGAATACTAACGTGTTAAAAAAAGCTTTGAATTTTAGACTGTTCATCTACACTTGAGTTTCTTACTGAAAAACACAAAATCTCTTTACAAATCTGAATAATGAAAAGAAAAGAAATATCTCTGAGTCGTGGAGCTCTAGTGTGAGGAGTTTGGGGTTAAGAGTTCCCAGAAAAGTAATCACAGGTGTGCGTGAAGGAATGTGAATGCCATCGGTGTATTTGAGGACGAAACGACTCCAGAACATCACGGAAATCTCACCTTTATTTTTAAAAACATGAAATAAAACCCAGAACCCTCGTTCTGTTACGTTCAGCTGCAGGAACATCTTTCTGATGCGGTTCATTCAGCTCTGAGTTCAACACGGCTCAAGTGTGCGTGAACATCTGCACTGCAAAAAATGAGTTCTAAGCAAAGCTGAAAATGCTTAAAATTAGATTGAAAATCTTGATTTGCTTATTTTAGGAAGAATTTTCTCATTTAAACCTTTTGGGTATAGATTACTGAGCTTATTTTGAGAAAATAACACTTATATTTTCTTGAGGAGAAAAAAATTCTTATTCTGGTCATTTATTTCTTAAATTAAGAAACTTTGTGAAACAAGTTGCTGATTTTGCCGCTGATCTTAAAACAAAAATCTTAAAAGAAGAATTTTTGACTCAACATATTCTTATATCAAGAATGTTATTGATGTTTTATTTTAAGAAATCAATATTAAATACTGGTAAAAACATGCATCTTGGAACAAGAAAAAATTCTAGTTCTACTCTAGATCAAGTAAAGGTAAGAACATTTGATTTCTTGAAATAAGACTCAAATGTTTGTGAAAAGAAAAGAAGAAAAAGGATCTACACCGTAAATAAATCATCAATATCCCAAACCTTAAAACCCGTCCAGTTGTGATCTAACGTTGATGGAAGAGATCTGAACTTCAAAAAAGCACTCTTGAAACAAGAAAAAAAAAACTCAAATATAGATAAACTCTTCCTAGATCAAGCAAGAGATTCTGCTATTGGGGCGAGAGAATTTGAGTTGGCAAGAATTCTTAAAATTAGAAAAAACTTCTAGCTGGTTACATAAGCTGTTGGATCTTAAAAAAATGCAAAAACTCTCAAAGCAAGTCTTTACAAGCTGTGAAAACACATTGAAACTAGAATATTCCAACTTGTATTTAGTCACTAGTGGTCTTAAAACTAGACAATCTGTCTTAAAACTAGGATGTTTTCTCTTTTAGTTTAATAAAGTTTATCGTAGCGGTCAGAGCGCTCACATGTGGAGCTGAAGCCTCGGGGTTCGAATCCAGCTCTGGTCCTTCACTGATCTTCTCCTCTGAGCTCTTCTAAGAGTTCTTCCTCTCTCCTAACAGAACTGTTCTATCTAAAAATAGTTCTAGTTTTAAGAACCCATATTCTACTTTAAGAACTAAAATTCAGCACAAACTTTCTTATTTTAAGGTGATATATACTTATTTTAATAGAAAAATTTCAAAGTTAGTCTTAAATAAAAGAGAAAACATTCTAGTTTTAAGACAGATTGTTTTGTTATAAGAGCACTAGAGACTAGATACAAGTTATATATATTCTAGTTTCAGAGCAGTTTTACATCTTGGAAAAACTTGTTTTGAGAGTTTTTGTCTATTTTTAAGATCCAACAGCATTTGTTACCAGCTATCAGCATTTTTCTCATTTTAAGAATTCTTGCCAAGCCAAATTTGCTCGCACCCATTGGCAGATTTTTTTTGCTTGATACAGGAAGAGTTTAACTTTATTTGAGGTTTTCACTCTTGTTCCAAGAGTACGTTTTTTGCAGTGAGGGAACTATGAACCTTACCATCGATCTCTTTATCTACAAATATTCCTCACAGCTGCCAGAGACATATTTCTGAGGCTGTTTCAGCTCTACTGTACGGAGGTGATTATCTCTTCTGATTGTCCTCTCTCAGTGGCTGAACCAGAACTTCTGGTCCATAATGTACAAATGTATTAACATCAGTTTCGCGCTCAACCTCGAGATGAAAAGATTTGCATAAATCCCTGCCAGTCACAAACTGACAGCTCTGTTTTCTCAGTTGCTTTTCTCTTCTAGCTTTAAATGTCTCCTGAATGGAACTCTCAGTCGAACGATGCTGATTGACTTCATAGCAGACCAAAGTCCCTCGAGGGTTCTTCGTCATCGAGGAGGGCTTGTGTTTTTTTTGCACTTCAACAGAAACGTTGACTGAATTTTTTTTCTGCAGCGTCGCTTGGAAACGAGCTTTTGTTTTTCACTTGTTTTGTGTTAAAGTGCAATGCGAGTAAGTTGTGTGCTTCACAAATAAACTTTTGTTTTGGAGAGATTTCTTCTTTAGCACACAGGCTTATTTCAGTATGTTTTCAGTACGCAGCACATTTCTTCTGCAGTTTCAGTGCACTGATGTAAAGGACCATGAAACTCTGGATTTAATGAGATTTTCAGAGACTTAAATGTGTTGAACGTTATTAAATATAGTTGTATTGTCCTTTAGATTCAATGGTGGAGGAAACGTTTATATTTATGCTGTTCATCTTAGTATTATTGAGCTGGACCTCTGTTACACTAACACAGGGGTCGGCAACCTGCAGCTCTTTAGCGCCGCCCTAGTGGCTCCCTGGAGCTTTTTCCAAAAAGTTTAAAAATGGAAAAAGGGGAGGTAGGGGAGGTAAAAAATATATATATTTTTTTAATATGGTTTCTATAAGAGGACAATCATTCTTAACGTTTTCCAATGCTGTAAAAGAGTGTAGAATAAATATTTAATTTCAACATTTCTGTAGAGAAGATTTGCGTCATAGCCTGCGACACACGCTTCTACCAGCAGGGGGCAGGTTCCGGTGTTCCACCAGCAGGGGGCGGGTTCCGGTGTTCTATCCGAATTTCCTACCTCGTAATTTTTTCCTGTCGCAGCAAAAAATGATGGCTTAGTCTGTTAGTTTTCCCTACCCCATATAAATTTCCTTCCTCATTCAGCTGCATATATCGATGTATGACGATCAATTATTTGGTCTTTTAGTCATTTTGGTTAAACTGAGATGTTTTGATTTAGCAGACGAACAAAACAGCGTGATTTCACACTCACGTATAAAAGTGCTGTTTGTGTGACTTCAATAAAAAATAGACAGTGAGACGGATCAAGCTCTTAATAAGATGGAAAATGACGCGGTTCATGTTATGCGCATGCGTACAATGATGCGGCAGTTAAAAGTTACGGGTAGAGGAATCTGATGGAACACCGGCGGCTGTGTGAAGGGCCCCGGACCCCGAAGAGAAAAATAACTGAGAGACCAGAGGGTTCAAGGGTTCTTGGAGCGAATCGTTAGCATTGATTGCAGATGCAGAAGATCTCCTGAATGTTTTCTTCTGCAGAGAGAAGTTACGAATAACAAGAAGAGAAACGTGGAGAGATGGCTGTTTTTATAAAGTGATTTCTTATTTTTGTCAGTATATATTTGGATTGACACTTAGAGATATTATCCAATCAAACTTAAACTGTTTTAATGTGATTTTATTTACTTTATCTTTTCAAAAGGCTGCAGTTTTATTTTTATAATTGCAGGCTGTGTTTTATTGCTCCGTGTGTTGCTCAGATAAGAGGCGCGTTACGCACGTTCCATTCTGATGATGTTTTTTGGAATCCTCAAAATAAAAATGACATCAAAAATCGGATTTCTTCATTGCATTTCTTTAATTTCATCAAAGCATTCAAACATAATTCATTAATGTTATAATGAAGTTAAACTTGAGGCGGCATCGTACAACAGAGTCGTCACGTGGTGCGTCGTTCTCTACAGGAAAAATAAACATTTAATCATGAAGGCTCATTATGTATTTGTAACCAACTTAGTAATTTTTATAGTAGCTAATATAGATACATAAAGCATGTGTTGTCTTCATTATAAGGCTTATACAAGGCTTTTCATTTTTTGCGGCTCCAGACATATTTGTTTTTTGTTTATTTGGTCCAATTTGGCTCTTTCAACATTTTAGGTTGCCGACCCCTGACGTAAGAGAAGATGCGCTGTGTTCATTATTAAGGACACGTAACTCTTGTGAGACTCGTAAGACCGCGCAGCAGTTTGTTTCTGTGGTACAAAGGTTCTGAGAGGACTCACGGTTTCCTCGTGATGCGGTTAGAACCCTGCGGACTGCTTTTGCGGCTCTTTTCTTCGCTATGCATTCAGTTTTCTGAATAATGAAAAGAAAAGAAATATCCCTGAGTCGTGGAGCTCTAGTGTGAGGAGTTTGGGGTTAAGAGTTCCCAGAAAAGTAATCACAGGTGTGCGTGAAGGAATGTGAATTCCATCGGTGTATTTGAGGACGAAACGACTCCAGAACATCACGGAAATCTCACCTTTATTTTTAAAAACATGAAATAAAACCCAGAACCCTCGTTCTGTTACGTTCAGCTGCAGAAACATCGTTCTGATGCGGTTCATTCAGCTCTGAGTTCAACACGGCTCAAGTGTGCGTGAACATCTGGGAACATGTGAGCGTTCGCTAAAGAACAAGATCTCACGAACATCCTTTTATAAATTCACCTCAATCAAGCATCGATCTCATTTTCTTAGCCACAAATATTCCTCACAGCTGCCAGAGACATATTTCTGAGGCTGTTTCAGCTCTACTGTACGGAGGTGATTATCTCTTCTGATTGTCCTCTCTCAGTGGCTGAACCAGAACTTCTGGTCCATAATGTACAAATTAATTAAAAACACCCTTTAAACAGCCTCAACCTCAAAAGATCAACACAAGTCTTTGCCAGTGTTACATCTCTAGAGCTCAGTTCTCATGTCTAATGAATGGCATTTCTTTCACCACCTGCTTAAACTCAATCAGAAGAAGTTGATTGAGGTGAGAACAGACAAAGAACAGGTCCTTCAAGGGTTATTCATCAACGAGGAGGCCTCAAGCACACTTGCTCTCATGAGAAAGTGTTTTGTTGTTTTGCTGAGCGAAGACAAGCCTCAACTTTCACAGCATCACAAAACCCTAAAGCCCTGAGGTTTGAAGATACGAAGGTCTCCATCAGCTGAAGACGGAACCTGTTTTTTCAGAAGCTGTTTGCTCTGCGGCAGAAATGTTTTCTGCAGGAGTGCTGCTCGGAAAGAGCGGCTTCTCTTCTCAAACGCAATCTGAGGGACGCTGAGCGACAGAAAGAGGATTCTTTGATTCGTTGAAACTGCAGGAGTTTGCTCATGATGGAAGTCCTGTGTGGAGATCCTCCTCACGAGGAACTCATAAATGTGGGAGAAACATACTTACAAAAACCCCTTTAACCAAGACTGCAAACGTTCTTTTAAACAAGTTATTTACAAGTAAAAAAAAAAGAAAGATCTGGCAGCGGAGATTGGTTTCTAGGTGCTGCTTTGTTTCAGGTGTTCTGGAGCCTTGACTCTCGTTTGTTGCAGACTTGGACATCAGCCCTCTTTCGAAGAGAAGTTTCATGTTCCATGCAAACTTCTGCCGAATGCAAACAAACGTTTCGACGCAAACATCCAATGGAAGGCACTCCTTCTATTGTGAACTGTGTTTGTCCGAAGCTTGTGATGGGAATTGAACCAGGAAGTAATGAATAACTTGGACCAAGCTCCTCTTCAGCGCAGCACAAAGGAGGACTGAAACGCTGGTTACCAGCCAACTCAATGTTTGCATTTATGCTGCTTTTAAAACACACGTGCATTTCAGCTTTTTACAATTGTTAAGACAAACGTTTTTTCAATATAAGCAACGAGTTTGCTTAACTCTTAAAGCACTGAATCAGTTAAAACACACACTTCATTTCATTCTCAAAACACTCCGTTATAAACAAAACTTCAAAAGTCATTCACTCATCTTCTTCTCTGCTTTCTTCCCTTTCGGGGTCTCCACAGCGGAATGAACCACTAACTCTTCTGGAATATGTTTTATGCGGCGGATGCCCTTCCAGCTGCAACCCATCGCTGGGAAACATCCACACACACTCATTCTCACTCAAACACTACGAACAATCGTTCTTACTCAATTCTCTTATTCCGCATGTCTTTGTTCTTGTGGAGGAAACCGGAGCACCCGGAGTAAACCCACGCGATCACGAGGAGAACATGAGAACTCCACACAGAGATACCAACTGACCCAGCCCAGGCTCGAACCAGAGACCTTCTTGCTGTGAGACCACCGTGCTACCCACTGCACCACCGTGACGCCTTGATCGCAATCAATAAATCGTATTGTTTTCTTAATGAAACAGGATGATTCTATTCTTCATGAAACAGCTTCTCCACGTTTATCTGAAAAACAAGAGAACAACAGGCACTGCCTCCATTGTTTGAAATGTTTACATTAATAAATGCTTCCATAAAGCTGAAACGGCTTCAGAAACATGTCTCCTGCAGCCGTGAGGAGGGTTTGTGTTGAAAAAGAAACACCGAATTGAATTTGCATAAGAACAAGAAATACAAGCAGAAACAACAGCGAAATTGAAATGTGAAAAATATATCAAAAATAATATTCTGCTTTGGAACTCGTCTTCTCTCTCTCCTCTTCTTGTTTTTTTCTTAAAGAAAGACGGCTGAAAGATGAATGAAGCAGCTTCTCCACGTTTATCTGAACAACAAGCGAATAAGAGTATATTTCTCATTCGATATCAGAGTGTCTGATGACGGCGTCCCCATCCGGATACTCTTTAAAACACTCAAAGCTGTTTAGCACAAAAGCATACTTTTCATTAACCTGATTATTGTAAGTTTTTTTCACAATTCTTCAAGTTCAAGTGTGTTTATTGTCCATTCTGCAGTGCATACGTACAGAGAACTGAAATTGCATTACCCTCAGGCCCTTGGTGCATACATAAATTACACAGAACATAATAATAATTATACAGAACACAATAATAATTACACAGAACATAAGAGTAAGTACAAAAACGTGAAAACACATGAAAACAGAATTTGGTCGGGAGAGAGAGAAGCCGCTGCGTGTGCACGCGCCGCCAAATGTTGTCAGTTTTTATTTGTTATGAGTTCCTTTGATTCAATACATTTGACTCGCGCCCTTGATTCAGTTATTTTAAGCTCTGCAGAGGACAGTTTCACAATTGCGAAGACAGTTTTTTCAATACATTAAACACCTTTTTGTGGCTTTGATAGAAAACACATTCAGTTAACACAGTTAATGTAAAATGCTTGAACTTCTTTTACTCTCAAAGCTCCAGCAAACTCCAAAACTAATCATTTTAAAGCCATTTTTCTCTCAAAGTGTTCTGATCGACTAAATGTTGCTGTCGGAACAAAACACGTGTTAATGTTTTTAAAACTGTATTATTATATTTTGAAAATGACATTTGGAGAGGAGCGTGGTGCAGTGGGTAGCACGGTCGTCTCACAGCAAGAAGGTTGCTGGTTCGAGTCTCAGCTGGGTCAGTTGGTATCTCTGTGTGGAGTTCTCATGTTCTCCTCGTGATCGCGTGGGTTTACTCCGGGTGCTCCGGTTTCCTCCACAAGAACAAAGACATGCGGAATAAGAGAATTGAGTAAGAACGATTGTTCGTAGTGTTTGAGTGAGAATGAGTGTGTGTGGATGTTTCCCAGCGATGGGTTGCAATCAATCAATCAGTTTTTATATAGCGCTTCTTTAGCAATTGCTTTCAAAGCAGCTTCACAAAGTCCTCGTGAGGATCAGGTAGAGTAAAGAGGAGTTCCCTCCGTGAGGCCCCTGGGAGCCTCGCTGACTGAGGCAGGTGCTAATCACCTCCCCAGCATAAAGAATACACAAACTTAAGATGCAGTCTATAGTTATAATCTATACTGTTGTTATTGTTGCATGAAATTTCTAGGCTTAAACTACTTTATAAAAACAGACACAAATAATTAGCTATATAACAAAAGACGCTTTCCTCAACGTAACTGAATATTACACTATTCCAATCAATCAATCAATCAATCAATCCGTTTTTATATAGCGCTTCTTTAGCAATTGCTTTCAAAGCAGCTTCACAAAGTCCTCGTGAGGATCAGGTAGAGTAGAGAGGAGTTCCTCCGTGAGGCCCCTGGGAGCCTCGCTGACTGAGGCAGGTGCTAATCACCTCCCCAGCATAAAGAACATACAAACTCAAGATCCATCGATGAACGGTTTGCCGGACAGAACCTGAAAAACAAAAAACAAACAAAACAAACAAAGACAAAACAGGAACTAAGAAATGGAGAAAACGGTTAGTAAACTGTAACATAGACAACAAACAGGTGATCAGCATCAGCTGCAGGAGGAGAGATAAATGATGAGGAGAGCTTAGAGAGGAACATTGAACCACATTGTTTTTTTCAAACAGTTTGTATGTATATGGTGCTCAGGCACCATATCTGTTTAGACAAATACCAAGAGATAATTATTGGAATGTCAGTTTAAACAGATATGTTTTTAATTTAGTTTTGAAATCTGTGAGCGTAGTTGAGCTGCGGACAACATCCGGTAGTTTATTCCAGAGCTTCGGGGCTCTATATGAGAACGCTCTTCCACCTCTTGTGGATTTACTAACCTTTGGTACAATCAATAGTCCTGCTTCTTTTGATCGGAGAGAGCGAGTGGAATATATCGTGAGAGGAGACTGCTCAGGTAGGCCGGAGCCAAGCCATTCAGAGCCTTAAAGGCAAGGAGCAGCATCTTATAGTCGATGAGATATTGTACAGGAAGCAAATGAAGAGAGCACAGAACCGGTGTAATGTGATCATATTTCTTTGTTCTTGTGAGAACTCTAGCTGCTGCTTTCTGGACTAACTGTAGTTTTTGTAGCGTTGCGGCTGAACAGCCGGCTAACAGAGCGTTACAAGAATCCATTCTGGAGGTCATGAAAGCAGGAACTCATTTTTCTGCATCTACGATAGACATCATGTTCCGCACTTTAGCAATATTCCTGAGGTGAAAGAAAGCAGTCTTAGTAACATAAGAGATATGATTCTTAAACGTCAGTTCACTATCTATAATAACGCCAAGATTTTTAACTGTAGTGGAAAAATTAACAGTGTGTCCCCCCAGTTCCATATTTAAAGCAGAGAGATTCTGTAATTGCTTTTTAGAGCCAATAAGTAATATTTCTGTTTTATCTGGATTTAGCATAAGAAAATTTTCATTCATCCAATCATTGATATCAGCGACACATTCTGAGATCTTATTTAGCTTTAAAAGGTCGCTAGGTTTTGCTGATATATAGAGCTGGGTGTCGTCTGCAGAGCAATGGAAACTAACTCCATGTCTTCTAATAATTGTGTCGAGGGGCAGCATGTATATTGAGAATAGGATGGGTCCCAAAACGGATCCTTGAGGAACTCCATACTCTACTGCTATTGTGTCCGATGAGTCTCCATTTACATGAACAAACTGACTCCGGTCAGAGAGGTACGAGTTAAACCATCTTAGAGCCTGGCCCTGGATGCCCGCATCGTTCTCTAATCTCTCGAGGAGAATCCTGTGATCTATCGTATCGAAGGCTGCACTGAGATCTAGCAGAACTAGAAGAGAGATATTTCCTTGATCCCAATCAAGTAATAGATCATTTGAAATTTTAACCAGCGCAGTCTCTGTGCTGTGATGCGCTCTGAATCCAGATTGAAGTTCTTCATAACAGTTGCTCTTCTGTAAGAAGGAGCTGAGCTGTGCTATAACAACTTTCTCTAATATTTTTGACAAGAACGGAAGGTTAGAGATTGGCCTATAGTTGGATAACTCAGTAGGATCCAGGTGCGTTTTCTTGATTAGTGGTTTAATTACTGCATGTTTTAGCTGTTTGGGAACGTAACCTAGCGTTAGAGATGAGTTTATAATATTTAGAAATGGTTCTTGAGCTATTTGTAGCAATTCTTTCAGTAATTTTGTTGGTACAGGATCTAGAGAGCATGTTGATGATTTAGATGCTGTGATTATTTTTAGCAGTTCTTTCAGGTCAATATTTGAAAAATTCTGCAGTGAGTGAGTCAAAGGTATAGGGTTTGAGTTAAACTGCTTTGATTGAATATGAGTTTTAGTAATTTTGCATCTGATAGAGGTAATTTTATTTGAGAAATAATTCATAAAATCATTGCTGCTAAATTTTATAGCTGCATTTGAATCTGTCGATGTTTGACTATTTAGTAAATTAGCCATTGTTTCAATTAAGAGGCGTGGGTTATTTTGATTTGTTTCTATTAACTTGTGATAGTAGTTAGTTCTTGCAGTTTTTAGTGCTAGTCTATATTTAGACATGCTCTCTTTCCAGGCAATTTTGAATACTTTCAATCTAGTTTTTTTCCATTTACGCTCATAGTTTCTGGTTTGTCTTTTTAGCACCTTTGTATTATCATCAGACCACAGAGTGGCCTGTTTATCTCTGACTTGTTTTAATTTAAGCGGGGCTACAGTGTCTAGGGTGCTAGCGAGAATATTACTCATGCTCATTTTCATCTGCAGGTACTCTAGAAAGTTGAGTAATATCTGGTAGGTTTCTTATAAATGCTTCTTTAGTATTTTGGTTTATATTTCTCCCTAGTTGGTAGCGTTGAATGCTACTGCTAATGTTTATAGTCTGCATAGCACAAGATTTAAGATAGTGGTCTGAGATTTCCTCACTTTGAGGCGATATAACAATGTCACTGAGGTCAATGCCATGAGATAGAACCAAATCTAGAGTGTGGTTTAGACGGCGAGTTGCGCCGACCACATTTTGCTTAAACCCACATGAATTTAGGAGGTCTGTAAAGGCAATACCCAACGAGTCTTTTTTGTCATCAATATGGATGTTAAAGTCTCCAACAATAAGTATTTTATCTGCTTCGACCAAAAGATGTGCGACAAAATCAGCAAATTCTTGAAGAAAGCTAGAATTGTGTTTTGGTGGCCTGTAGACAACAGCTAATGTTACAGAGAATGCACATCTTTGTTTTGATTCTGCCGGTGTAACATGGAGCACAAGTACTTCGAAGGATTTAAATTTATGTTCTGTCTTTTTGGTTGTGTTTAGGGTATTTCTATATATTGTGGCAACACCTCCACCACCACCAGTTGAGCGCGGTTCATGATTGTAACGGTAATTTTTGGGTGTCGCTTCATTCAATCCAAAATAATCGTTTGGAGTGAGCCATGTTTCAGTTAGGCACAGTATGTCAAGGTTCAGTTCTGAGATTAATTCATTTATGATTACAGCTTTTGGTGTAAGAGATCTAATGTTTAGGAGACCAAATTTTAGAGAATACGTTTGCGAGTTGTATAATTTGTAGTCTAATTTTATATTGATCAAATTATTGGTGTTAAGTAATTTGTTGTTTATAGTTATTTTCTGTTTTCGTGGTATGGACACTGTTTCGATAGCAAATGTTAGGTTTTGACAGGTTTTAGGTTGGTTTCTGGGGCAGTGTTCTAAGGTGTTATATTTGGAATTATTTAGTCAGATGCTAATAAGGGCCCTAGTGATGTTATCTGACAGAAGTTTAGAGCCTAGCTTGCTTGGATGGAAGCCGTCAGGACGGAAGAGATTAGGGCGCTCCCAGAAGAGATTCCAGTTGTCAACAAACAATAACTGCTCTTCTCGACAGAAGGTGGTGAGCCACTCTCTGAGCGCAAAAAGTCTGCTGAATTTATCGGTTCCCCCTTCGATACGTTGGCAGAGGGCCAGAGACGATAATTTGGGTCGCGGGGTGACAGGCGGCGAGCAGTGCGGATCAGTTTACTGTAATCCGCTTTTAGCACCTCTGACTGACGACGAGACGTATCATTAGAGCCGACATGCAGGACCACAGCCTTGATGTTGCCATCAGGCTTCAGGATTGCAGGTAAACGTGCGGCTAAATCAAGAACCCTAGCACCGGGGAAGCAGTGCGTACGTGCTTTGTTCGTACCGACAGTCACTTGGACGTGTCGGACGATGGAACTGCCAATCACCAGAGTGTTCATCTCAGGTTCGCTGAGAACTGTGAACCGGTTCTGGGTGCGGATCTGAAAACTTGGTTGCGCGGGAGGAGTGAAGGCCCCCCGAGGACGGGTTCGCCTTCTCCTCTTCTGATCACGAAACAAGAAAGCGAGACTGTGATGGTCCAGTGCTGGCGTGCAGTTTACTGCAGCAGCATCTGTCCTTCTGTGCACAGACGCTGAATTAATATTAGAATTTTTATGAGCGGAGATTGCCACACATTGTTCCTTGAGCTTGGATCTTTTGGCCTGTAAGAGGCTGATCTGAAGCTCAATATCTGCTAATTCGGATTTGATGACGCTGAGATCGAATGACTCCTGATCTTCGCAATTTGGTGAGGAATAGTGTGGTGAGGCCATATTATGTAGAGTAATATCTATCTGCTTTATCAATATTGTTTAGGTTATTATTTATTTAATTAGACTGTAGTTAAAGAGTTTTTAGCTGCACTAAACTATAAACTACACTAACACTGTTGTTTAATGGGGCACGGTAAAAATAAATAAAAGCGAGCTTCGCAGCCAAATTTGCTTGGTGTTTAACGAGGTTATAGGTTTAAGGAATCAATTTATTTGTTTATTTCTTTATATAAATCTTAATATTGATTATTTTATTTATAGAGTTTCAAGATAACTAACAAAAAAATAAATAAATATATATATATATATTTTTTTTTTTTCTCTAGAGTTTGTTATAACTTATTGTTGAGCTTATTTTTCAGTTTAGCCTACTATGGATTGAACAGCCTTGTGCAGGTCAGTCATTCACAAAGACAGCTGAAACCGTAGCTAAAACTATTTTTTCAGTTTAGCCTACTATGGATAGATCGGCCTTTAACAGAACCGTCAGTCACAAGGGAAGCTGAACCGAAAGAGCCAAATTTGTGTATTAGTTGTATTAATGAGTATTTCGTCTAATTAATTGTTTGAGAACGATGGGTTGCACTCCTCCAAGCAGAACTAGGTTGTTATTAATTGTATTACTAATTGAAATTTTTTATTTTATGAATTGAATATTTTTGTATTATTTTTTTATTTAATTTTATGTCTAACTATTAGACAAGACTAATCAAAGAGTTGTTTTGGTTAGACTAGTTGTGCGATTGCAATCTTAAAAGAGCTAAGTCCGAGGAATTAGTTTTATGTGATTTAAAGTAGGGTTAGCAAAAGTTAAAGTGGCCAAAAAAAGCTAGGAGCAACAGAGATCCAACTGAATTATCCAACGGCTAGTGTGTTAGTTTGTACGTAGTCGATTTGTTTAAAAACCTGTATAAAGAATAGAGAGCGTAAAAAAGCTCAAGAGCTGCGTGTGTTTTAGCTTTTAGCCTGTCAAGGAAAGAACCGTTTGGGTTGAGATGTTCTTTCAGTTTTTTATATAAGTTTACGTTAACTTTCTATTGTTATATAAGGGTTTACGGTACGTTAGCGGAGCAAAGACGTCGACTGACTTTCGTTTTCGGGGTTTAAAGTTGGCCGCGAGCGGGTGCTGCTACCGCGGAAGTTAGCTTTAGCCCCGCGGGCTAAGCGTGTTTCAGTGGCGCCTAGAGTGGTGGAAATCGGTAACGTCTGTGCAGAAAAAACAAGTGGTTCAATGTATTATGAATATTAAAGAAAAGTGAGCCTGTTTTAGCTGAATAGTCGTAGGTGATGCTTGAAGTAAGCGCTTGCTTCCACTTTAGAGAGCGCAGAGAGGCTTGCATACAGCAGAGGACAGGGGTTGCAGCTGGAAGGGCATCCGTCGCATAAAACATATTCCAGAAGAGTTAGTGGTTCATTCCGCTGTGGAGACCCCGAAAGGGAAGAAAGCCGACATGAAGATGAATGAACGAATGGTTGCGATCAATTCATTTTAAAATGAGTGGCATGTTTTAAAAGTTCCCTTTTATGATATTGATCTTTTTTGATCATAATATAAAATGTTGCCCCTCTAGACTACACTGCACAAAGAGAGGTGTTAAAAACTGTTGAAAGAAAGGTTAAAGCGGCAGATGTTGTCCCTGAACACATCTCCACGTGTGTTAGATTGCTGCACAACACAAGCTGAGTTGAGTTTAACACATTTTCCTTCCAAAAAATCCCACGAGGCTGTGTGGCGCCAGACTTGGAAGTCTTACACACTTTGTGGCGTTAAACTCAGCTCAACTTGTGTTTTCCCTAATCACATTTTTAACATTTTAACATTTAACACCTCTCACTGCACCCTTAATAACCTTAAAAATCTATTTATCCTAAACAAAAGTTTTTATTCTAAACCATGTCTGAATCTTCTCACTGGTTATGTTCCTCGAGAGAGCTGTGTACCCTCTACTCCTCCCACCTCCACTACGCCCCCTGCTGGGTTTAGCTGGTTACAGTTTTTCAATACATTCAACTAATTTCTGAAACTCTTAACACGATTAGGACATCATCCGTGAAGATAAGCTACACAGTTAACACTTTTTTTTGTGGCTTTGATAGAAAACGCATTCAGTTAACACAGTTAATGTAAAATGCTTGAACTTAATTTACTCTCAAAGCTCCAGCAAACTCCAAAACTAATCATTTTAAAGCCATTTTCTCTCAATGTGTTCAGATCGACTAAATGTTGCTGTCGAAAGAGAACACGTGTCAATGTTTTTAAAACGGTATTATTATATTTTGAAAATGAGTTTTGGAGTTTTGTTCCTAACGAAGGGTTTTGAGAATGAAATTAACTGTTTTGCCAATATTTGTGTTTAAACTGATTCAGGTCTTAGCAATTATAAAAAACTGTAAATAAATTCCCAATACTGAACTGATCCAGGCACTGCGGGGAACAGAAGCATGTGTGAATGCTGTACGCTCACATTATTCCTGCAGGGACTGCGTTTCCCAGCATGCTCTGGCTCCATCTAGCGTGTTAGAAAAACAGCTGCAGGTGCGAGCACACAGAGATGAGGCATGTAACACAAGCTTAAGGCGGAGCGGAGAGGATTCATTACGCTCTCCTGCACCAAGAGTTTCCTGAATAAACTCGAGAGGAGATCTGAAGAGGAATCTGATGATTGGTGGATTGTATTACTTTAATATTATAATGAACCTGAATCCACTGTGTGTAACTTTACTTGCAGCTTTCATCAAAGCTTCGATCAAACTGATCCACAGCACAGACCGGTCCGGGGCCCGGGGCCCGGGGACCACTGCTCTAGGGGACGGGAGGGTTGAGGCTGCTTAAAGTGTGACTCTGCATCACTATTTTGAGTCATGTTTGCACACTGTTAAGCCACCTGTACAATATTTGCGCTGTGGTCCTTAATAAATTAACTTTGATTTGTTTTGGGGAGATTTAATGCAGTAAAAAACTTTAAAACAACATAGTGTTTTTTTATTTCTTCTTCATTTTTACTGCACTGGTTTAAGTAATCATCCAGTCTGCACCAGGCTTGGTGGATTTTAAGGTAACCACGACCGTTTATAAAACATTTTTAAGTGTGATAATACTAAAACGCGCATCTTTGATTCATCACTATTTACTGGCTCCCCATCGCAGCTCGTGTTAAATTAACTGATGCTGGTGATCTCCAGATCAGCCCTGTTTACCTCCAGTAGCTCCTACACTCCTACATGCCCTCCAGAAGCTCCTACACTCCTACATGCCCTCCAGAAGCTCCTCCACTCCTACATGCCCTCCAGAAGCTCCTCTACTCCTACATGCCCTCCAGAAGCTCCTCCACTCCTACATGCCCTCCAGAAGCTCCTCTACTCCTACACGTCCTCCAGAAGCTCCTACACTCCTACATGCCCTCCAGAAGCTCCTACATGCCCTCCAGAAGCTCCTACACTCCTACATGCCCTCCAGAAGCTCCTACACTCCTACATGCCCTCCAGAAGCTCCTACATGCCCTCCAGAAGCTCCTACACTCCTACATGCCCTCCAGAAGCTCCTACACTCCTACATGCCCTCCAGAAGCTCCTCCACTCCTACATGCCCTCCAGAAGCTCCTACACTCCTACATGCCCTCCAGAAGCTCCTCCACGTCCTCCAGAAGCTCCTACACTCCTACATGACCTCCAGAAGCTCCTCTACTCCTACATGTCCTCCAGAAGCTCCTACACTCCTACATGCTCTCCAGTAGCTCCTACACTCCTACATGCCCTCCAGAAGCTCCTCCACGTCCTACATGCTCTCCAGAAGCCCCTACACTCCTACATGACCTCCAAAAGCTCCTACATGCCCCCCAGAAACTCCTACATGCCCTCCAGAAACATATTTTTTTTTATTTTAACAGTGTGATGATACATAAAATAAATATGAGTATTACAACCCATTGCTCCCCGTATAAGAAACTGAGACGTGTGTCCCCTCTTCACAACCTCAGGATTGGGAGTACGGGTCACACAAACACGAGGAGAAGTTCACTCGTTTGTTTCTGAGGCTTCTCTGCAGGGGCTGTTAGGCTAGCTTCACTCCTTGCTGTTTAATGTTGATGTAGTGATGCTTCTTGCCCATGGATGGCGCTCAGGGGACATCACTGAAACACACGGCCATTTTATAATCTTTGTAGGCTTTGAAAAACAGCTCTTGATGGTCGGACACCAACCAGACAAGCTTTTGGACGTCCTTACTCTCCTCAACACTTTAC
>UELW01000252.1:0-72175 GCA_900490495.1 Danionella dracula | reverse complement strand
ATAATGAACTGGCTGTGAATGACAGAAAGAATCACGGCTGTTTAACAGAGCGAACCAGTTATCAGACCAAGCTTCAGTCTCCTAATGACTCCTACAGAGCTCAAGCAGTGAGAAAGTCACTTTGTCTGAAGCCTTACTGTTTATGTCGACGTCGTGGGGTTCAGATATTATTAAGAAAACAGAGAACAAGGCATCATGTCCTCTGCTTTACCATCCCGAATTCAACATATACAGAAGTGGCTTTAATTTAACTTCATTATGACGTCACAGTTTTCCCCACCACAGTTCAACTGGTATCATGTTGTTATGTGAAAAATGAACAAACGTGAAACGCCTAAATGCAACTCACAAAACAATCATTAAATAAAAAACATAAGACTAATCTGCAAGTTTATATCTATGAGTCAGCAGCAGCAGTTACCCCTCTACTTATCACTTCATGAACCTAAAGCTAAAGGTGAAAACATGGAGACTTTACAGAGGTCATGAAAAAGAACAGAAAGAAACACAATGTACGGGGATCTTTGACATAAGATTGTTCTCATAAAAGTGAGTATGCTGGATTTCGAACACATTAGTTTTAGAACAGTTTGTCTCATAAAAAGTATGGGTTAGAATAAATACCGTCATGATGTAAAACAATGCTATTAAATCGCATTTACTAGTTATTCCCGGGCCAACAAACCCCCAAATGACAAGCAGTTTAAGCTTTTCATCACGAACTGCTCTACACTCTGGATAAATAGTGGTCAGATCTACTTTAAAAACCCATAGTCACACAACACAATATTAAAGGGCTCCAACAGTAAGTGGACTTAAACTGTTGCATTGAATTGTCTTTGCATTTGTTTGCTTACGATATGTTAACATTTAAACCTTCAGCTAATCAGAATTCTTCATTAAGGCCATGTCCCGCTTCTGTTAACTTTGCCAGAAATTATGCCTGAGGTCACGGACACTATGTCTATGTTATATACAGTCAATGTTTCAGGGCCTTGTTCGTCTTTGTCTTCCTTTCCTATGTGTTTCCTGTTTAGCCTTTGTTTTTTTTGAGAGAGAGAAAGAGAAAGAGAGAGAGAGAGAGAGAGAGAGATCAGAGCAACTGGATGCTGCTTTCAAAGAGAATCTATACAATATAGACCCCTGTGTTCTATCTGAGATTCTAGCGCTCTTATAAAAGAGTTGAAGACCACAATTTTGATCTATGTTTTTCTATGTTTATGTCACATTCAAGCTTTGTTGTTCATGTGATGGAAAGGCTCCCAGATCAAGTAAAGGCCACAACAATCAGTTTACTAACTCAATGAAAAGTCAGCCCACTCAACTCACAATCCCTGGTCCAAACAGCCATATTCTGTGAATGAGAAACTGGCTCCCTCTGTCATTTTTTGTAAGAATTGATGCATGGAGAACTAGTTAAATTAAGTTACAATTTGCTCTCCTTTTATATTTTAGCTTTGTTTCCAGTCCTGGTTGTTGGTAATTTGCATTTCCTTCTTGTTTAAATAAACCCACTTACTGAGTATTTCTCTCTCATTTGAATCCTGGCTACTGAACATGCAATATTTATTGGCTAATGATGTGAAGAGGTGGAAGGAAAGCACAGTGAACTGTTGAATGTTGTGAGAAACAGGATTTAAATGAGTTTGCAACTTCCGTCTTTACACACAAACGCTTACACGCCTTTAGCACAAGCTTTTCCACACAGTAAACAGAAACATGAAGAAAGCAAGCCGAACAAGCAAAAACCATATACTGGAAACGGAAGAAGCTGATGCAAAAATCTGCCCAATGCAGAAAGCAACACATTGATTCTCAATATAAACCTGCCAGAAAGAGCAAGTGCAATTAGTGACTTCAATTTGGAATCGTTCAGCCCTGGTTCGACCCTGATCAATATGTGTTACTTACTGTTACCTTTTGGAGTGCTTTACTGAAAACTGATCATAATCTGGCATTTATCCAGAATGTCATAATAGCTGAAAATCTAATTCACAATCAGTCAAAAATTATCACAGAAAAAGAAAACACAAGCAAGATAATTGACTGCTGATGTTATAAAAATGATATTATTATGTTTAAAATGTAGAGGTTTACCTACAAAATAATTTTTAGAATACATTTTTAAAAGAAAATTAATACATTTAAAAAAATTAAAAAGAGAGATGAAACCATAACACAGAAGTAACAGTGAGCAGTGTATAGTAAATAAATATGAAACACAAATGAAACAAACTAAAAATCACTCCCAAACAATAAAAACAAACAAATTGATGCAAAAAACATGCACAATAACTACTGAGGCATCACAGTGCACTTTGTTGAAATTTCATTCAGTCGGTCTAACTATGTCTAAAACTGAGGACTGTCAGTACGCTGAGGCATGTGTGGATCATTGTCTCGAAGTGGCGAAAGAATGGAAAAATCGAAAGTTAAAGTACAATTAAGGTGATCTTAATATGTTTGCTGCCACAAGACTTGCATGTGAACGTTACTTCCATGTGAACACCTTTCCTGCACGGCTCACATACTGCACCGAACTGTTAAGTTTCAATTCACGCCAGCGGTTTTGAAAGTGTGCAAGCTAAATGTCACGAGATTGGTGTCCTCTGTCACCGTATGCTGCAAAAATAAAAATAAGTTCTGGGTAGTGTAAAATAATTATTAAAGTTGAAGAAGATTAAATATGTTGTTGAACAATGTAATGTAAATAAAATAAGTGTTCTCCTGCTCAGTGGTATTGACACTTGCAAAATTTTGTAGTGAACAGAGGACGATCAGTCTAGAGTTATATTCAAACATGATTTTACCTCAGACTATCTAAAAGAAAGGACAGCACTAAAATCACATGGCTGAAGATCGCTACTGCAATTGATCCAAGGTTTAAAGACCTAAAGTTTCTTCCCAAAGATGAAAGGATTGAGGCTTCACTAAGCAAGCTGTTATGGTGGAGTGTCCTGGAAAACAAGCAAAGTTTCCCAAACTTGTTCCTGGAGGGCCGCAGCCATGCACATTTTAGTTGCAAAACAGCTGTAGTACGTATAGTACTGTAGCTTCAGACAATTAAGAGGACCCCAATTAGTGCCACATGTGTGTTTCATGATGGTTGAACAAAAATGTGCAGGGCTCCGGCCCTCCAGGAGCAGGTTTGGAGACCCCTGGTCTAAAGAGACCACAAACTAACAGCCACCAAATAAGAGAAGTAAAAAGTTCATTTGGAGGAAATTGATGGTTTATTGCAGGTATGCTGTTTACATGACAAACCGGTGCTACAAAATCAATAAACAATCATACTTTGAATTCAAATAGTTTCTTTGTCTTCAATATACATTAATCATTTACATTTTACACTTATAGATTATAAGTTTCAGTCTTGTCATTACGATTAATAAAAAAAGGTGCAACTAACTTTGGACAGTTGGACTACAGAATTAATGAACATTCTTTTACAGTTTTGTTCATTCAAAAATGTATCTAGTTCAAAGACAAGCAACTCTGAGCCACAAGCTGTGGGTGGATCATACCTGTTGATCTAAGGTCAGAGAGGGAGATGGAGAAGGCTCTCGTATCCTGTAGATGAGGCCAGGAGCTGGAAGTCCTGCCAGAGAAGCCGCTCACTCACGCATGCTCTCTGTCGAAACAAAACATCAAAAATAAGTACCAGTCATTTTTTCAGCCAGAGAATTCCAACTTTAAATCTGTCACAACAAACCAAAAATGTAAATTAAATGTAGAGAAGAATAGGTTGTATTCTTTTCAGCACAACCAGTGCAACCTTGTTTTAGACTTTTAGACAAAATCATTAGTTTTTCTCTATGGAAAGAGCAAAACATGATCTACATTCAGGAAACATCTGCTTCAGAGGAAGCCTTATATATAAAGCATGACTACAAAATTAGAGCGGACAAACGTAATTCATAATCTTGTAAGTAAATAACAATAAAATGCAATAACAGCTAAATAAAACCAGTTATACGAATAGAATAGCATACGAATAGGAGCTTTTTTTCATTCTCAATCTTTACTAAGCTTGTTGCTCCTTCAGCTTGCTTCTTTAACCAGTAAAACATCTCCAATGTAACAAGAAAGAACATCAGGATTGGGTGATTACGCTAAATCTCATGGGAAATCAGAAATTGCTCTATGAAAATAAAGTCGCCACATACAGAGAGTAAATCTATCTGGAGCCTCAAAGAAGGAGAAAGTAATGATCAGAAACGACAAAGGGAGATTATTTCCGACAGCCTCTCCACCTCCAAGATGATTTTCTTTCCTATTTAATGTATTCTATGCCTTTCCTGCATTCTCTGCTATGTAGCATATGCGCTGAAGGGTTGGTGCCCCGTGTGTGTGACTGTAGAGATAATAGTCAGAACGTCTTATTCCGGGTGATTCTTCTGCATGTCGCTCAGGCGTACCACACTCTGAGCGTCAATGAATAAAAGATCAGCTGCTCGGGAACATCAGGAGCTGGTTTGAGGAAGGTGGAGGTCACAGAGTCAATCTGCTTGATCAAAACCTCTTTCTAATCTCAAACACACTGAACAGTCTGCTACACAAACATATAGACTCTGAAGCCAGAGAAGAAACTTCCAGAAAACCTGATTAATGTTTGGAGGCGTGTGACACTAAAGCTAGTCCCTTTCCCAGAAGCCATAGCAACCAGCTCTGCAGTATGTGAGCCCCATTAAAAATCTCGTCTACTGTGAGCAGCAAATCAAAGCAAAAAACAAATTCTGTTGTGAAATGTACTTACTACACAATTTTGAAATTTAAAAAACTGTAATAACAATTTAAATACAAATTTTACTTGTCAAATTTGATATTTTTCTAGCTGTGTAATTGGAATTTTAGCGAAAACAACTAACAATATTGCCATAGTGATAATAAGTGTCAATGTTTGCAAGTTTTATTTTTGTAGTTTAGCAGGCTCTCTAATAACATTAACAGTACTACTATACCCAGAATGCTTAGCACCACAGTGCGCATTCACGTCTTGGGGGATTCACCGAGAGACGCATATGAACAAACAATAGCATTGATCAAAAGGAAAGTAAACATGGATGAGAATGCAATTCGAGGTAATAGTGTAGCTTTATTTAAGTTCATTTCTGAATGGAGCAGTCAAAGAAATCATATCAAGAAGACCAAGAAGCAATACTAATTAGTTCTATTGCTTCACTTTCCTTCCACTGTCTGCTTCTACTTTAGTTTTCAGCTATGAATGATGTGAAACTTCTCATCCACGCCCAGAAATGTGAGTCTGTCCCCTATGATGTAAAATTCGCATAAATGTGACCAGGCTGGTCAGAGTGAAGTCGCATTGTAAAAATTAGATTTATATCAGATTCAGAACCACATATGAAAGTGACCTGGGTTGGATTTTGACAAAAAAAAAAATCGGAATGAGCTGTTTGTCAGACTACAAAATAATCTGAATTCAGATCATATATGGGGAAAAAATTTGGGTCATTTTGGGCTGCAGTCTGAGCGTAGTCTAAGCTCTAGGCACACGTTAATATCCCATCTGAATAAGAGATTTTATGTGCCTTCTTAGTTGCAGTACAACAGAAGAGAGTACTTCTGCATTGCGTTCAAAGTGCTCATTCCCTGTAAACATGTCTTTATAAAACATCCGAAACAAAAAAGGTTAGCTGTGTGTTTCAGAAGTTATTCTGTCTGCGAGCAATGACAGTTTCATTCATAGTCAAAGACACAGATAAACGTCTTGTCCTTTTCTATTTCTTTTTTCACCTAATGGAGGTATTGTGTGTCATTAACCCCATCAAGTGTTGAGTCAGGTTTCTTCAGTCACATGAAAAGGGGAACCAATTACAGCAGTTTCACGTAATGCGTAAAACAAATAAAACTGATATATTGCTAGATCCACACTGTGTATTGGTGTGTGTGCATTTTTCTGCTTGTGCATGTGCGCTTGTGCGTGCGTGTGGGCATAAGCCTGTGTTGATGTTTAACATGTAAACAGTTCTAATACTCAAGCATTTGATCTGGACCCGGTCAACCTTAGAATTGTTATGCACTCCATATGTTAGTAAAGTATTATCCCAGTTTTAAAAGCTAAATGCTACTTTCAGTGTAAATTTAAAAATGTCCAGTAAACCCCCAAAAAGTCAGATTATCATCCTAAAACATATATGCAAGTTTGTGAATGGTGGGGAGGTATGTGGGTGATCGTTTCAACCATGTTTTTTTACATCATCATTTCAATTAATAGCATAGAATTGGAGAACTTTGTTAGCCTTAAACAAGAAGCTCTAAAATATTTTTAACAAAAGAGGCTTTAAATACTATTTTAATTAAATGCTAAAATCAAAGCCCTCATCACTCTACGACTATTGCAATCTCTTTTAGGTTGTGATAATCTCTCTTCCCATTGAACCACTAAACACTGAACAGTAATCCTGAAACAGAGCTGCAAGCCATGCACACCTGTAGTGAAAGAGCCACAATGGGCATGCTAAAACAGGCCATCTCTCTCAACCAGCGTTTCTGCAGAAAATATACTCTTTCATACACATTCAGTTGAGCCTTTATCTCCTCTGGACACAAAAGGAGCCATTTGCATTATAGCTCCATCAAGCTCCCGCACAAAAAAAGCAGTTCAGTGCAAAGGTTTCCTGACTGAATTGATCAGAAAAAGCACTGTTAGACTTGCTCTCTCCATGAACCTGAAACATCTGCACTATTCAGTGGAGGCAACAAGATTTGCTGGGCTTTTAAGATAATCACATTTAGAATCAAATACACAGATACTTAAATGGGGAGAATTATAAGGTGTGGTAAAATATTTTTTCCAACTTTAGCTATTTTTTTTATATTCTGGAACCTTAAAATGATTTTCTCATATTGTGTTCCATTTATCACAGTGGCTTTATTATACTGAGCATTTTAGCGTAACACTTTACATTTAGAAGTTAAACTGATCAAAACAAAAGTGTCCTGAAACCTAGTGACAAAAAGTGTCACCCTTTCTTATTCATGCCTCTCCTTACTGACCTTGACCTCAACCGTTTTTACATGTTTTTTTCCTAAAGAGTTGTTCTGACACATGTACATTTACTTATATTTGCATGTACAAACCCTTACGGTGAAACCATAGAACAAAAAATAAACATATATCACTTTGTCAGGATTTTACAGTAAAAGAAATATGGAATCAATATCATCTGACCAATTTATAAACCAAACTGTGACTTTGTGGATTTTTTATGGAAAATCTGACAAATTGGCAGCAATATTCACCCATGATTTTAACAAAAATCTGTCTTCAGTGTCTCTACCTGTCTGTTTCTCAACATTTATGTCTGTCTGTGTTTATATGTCTGTCTGTTTATCAGTATTTGTATGCCTGTCTCTTTGTCAGTGTGTGTATGCCTGTCTGTTTTCTCTGTCAGTGTGTTTATGCCTGTCTGTTTCTTGTTAGTGTGTGTATGCCTGTCTGTTTCTTTGTCAGTGTGTGTGCCTGTCAGTCTCTCTGTCGGTGTGTGTGTGTGCCTGTCTGTCTCTCTGTCGGTGTGTGGGGTATGCCGGTCTGTCTTTCCATAAGTGTGTGTATACCTGTCTGTCTCTCTGTCAGTGTGTGTATGCCCGTCGGTCTCTCCGTCAGTGTGTGTGTGCCTGTCTGTCTCTCCGTCAGTGTGTGTATGCCCGTCTGTCTCTCCGTCAGTGTGAGTATGCCTGTCGGTCTCTACGTCAGTTTGTGTATGCCCGTCTGTCTCTCCGTCAGTGTGTGTGTGCCCGTCTGTCTCTCTGTCAGTGTGTGTGTGCCTGTCTGTCTCTCCGTCAGTGTGTGTATGCCTGTCTGTCTTTCTGTCGAAGTGTCTATGCCTGTCTGTCGAAGTGTGCATACGCCTATCTATCTCTCTGTCATTGTGTGTATACCTGTCTGTCTCTCTGTCAGTCTGTGTATGCCTGTCTGTCTCTGTCAGTCTGTGTATGTCGGTCTGTCCATCTGTATGCACATTAGCATATCTATGTGTTCACACATTTGCCTTTAACTCCCTGTCCTTCTGCCAATGTCTCTGGTTGTGTAATACTATTAAAAATATCAAAAACTATTTAAATGGTTCAGATATTGTCACTAGCAGTAGGATTGGGCAATGCGGATCAATTTGGCAATGTACGATGTCTAATGATAAACAATACTTTGGCATTAGACTGAATGAAAACACAAAGCATGTCTGAAGCGGTGTGAAGTGTTCAGAGCAAGATGAGAAACTGAGTCACAGCCAACCTGGAGTGAGTAAATTGAAGGCAAATATAGCAATAATGCCACCCTGAGTATGATGCGCAAAGCAGCCTTGCATGAGCTGGATGAGCTTCATGAGATGATCACATGAAACCACCTGAGCGATACAAAAACGTTAAACTGGTTGCTAAAATGGTGGCATCACCAGCAACAATTGCTAGTCCATCATCCGGCCCTGCACGAGTGGGAGAAGAGGTGGAGGAATCGGATTCGGGTGCCACGCATAAGAAGATTCCTCTTATGTCCAACATCGAGGGTAAATATTTGTGCATATGTGCTCGCGTGCTCTATCTGAACATGTGTTCAGCACACCGACAATGCTGTTACTCCACTTTGCAGCTTATTAAAGCCAGAAAAGGTGAACAGGTAAGTTTTTCTGTCCAGAAACAGAAACCTTCATAGTTAAATATTGCTTTTTTTTGGTGTAGTGTATTTAATCTAATTTAATTAACATTATTTTTTGTGGGGTTTTGAATGCCCCATTCATTAAAGTAAACAAATTTCATGTTCAAGAGTTCACTGTAATATGTATGGTGATTCTACGCGATCTTGAAATTATTACCTCATAATAATAAAATAAGTAAACATGCAGACATTGAAAGCATGCATAGTGTGATTAAATAGGTATTTTCTCTAGCATGTCGGAGGATAGAGAAGCCAGCTCAGCATCGCAATGTCTATCTGCCATCGGCATCTATCGACCCAACCCTAACCAGCAGAGTATCCACTGTACTTCTCCTAAAGGAACTTCAAAGCTAAAACATTTAAAGCAGCACAGTAAAATCAATTTGTATATGAAAGCTATGCTGCAAAGTCAAAATGCTCACCCAAGGTTTCTATCTTTGTTTCTTTTTCAACAT
Organism: Danionella dracula; assembly: GCA_900490495.1. Classification (NCBI taxonomy): domain Eukaryota; kingdom Metazoa; phylum Chordata; class Actinopteri; order Cypriniformes; family Danionidae; genus Danionella; species Danionella dracula. The sequence goes on along the minus strand of UELW01000252.1, from coordinate 63,046 downwards.
TCAGATTTGCGAGTGAGAAATTAAACTGCTTTTAAAACATTCATTCATCCCTTCTTAAACACTTCACGCTGCTGGTGGTGGTCAAATGGAGTGTGAGATATTAGACACACTCTGGGTTCATTACTCCAGCCCTCTTAGCACTGTTTAAATGTCAAAGCCAACCTGAGTATTGTAAGACATAAAACACTAAAAGCAGGAATAGAGGAATACACCATAAAATAGCTACATCACAACATTGAGAAAATTGAATAGCTTTTTGTGTGTGTGGGTGTGTGTGTGTGTGTGTGTGCACGTGTGTGTGTGTGTGTGTGTATGTGCGTGCACGTGTGTGTGGATTATGTCTCTTTCATGAATGCCAAAGAGAACATCTGTGTCATGTTCAAATCATTATAACTAGCCAACAAATTTTAACTCTCTTACACACGATCATATTTTGAGTTTTGACGCCATCAGGGAAGTACAACAGGAAGCAGCTTCTTTTCCAGTCCACAGCCTGACACCAACTTCCTCCTTATGGATGTGAACAAGCATCATCCCATAGAATGAGGAAATGCTCAGATTTCAGGAAAGCCTTGGTTTCTTTTTTACAAGAACACAACGATTCTTCAGCTTGTCTGTCTGCCAGCTGGTCGATAGCTCTGCTTGTCTGCTGGTCGGTCAGTACCTCTCCCTGTCACTGTTAGACTTGCTCTCTCCCTGAACCTCAAACATCTACACTATTCAGAAGGGACAACAAGACTCGCTGACCTTTTAACACAATCACATCTTGAAGCAAATACACAGAAAAATAAGGGAGAAAACAGGGAGAAAATACCTTAAAATGTTTTGTCAAATTGTGTTTCATTTATCACCATGGCTACATTATAATAAGCATTGTAGCGTATACTGAGCACTTTATTGCGAAAGTTACATTTATCAAACACCATCACTAAAACTGTGTGAAACTGGTTTGTGTCATTTCACCCATTTCTATTTATGTCTCTCTTTTACTGATAATAGTACCTCGAATAAAGATTTTGCATGTCTTTTTCCTAAAGAGTTGTTCTGATATGTACATTTACCTATATTAGCATTTACAAAAGCATTCTGGAGAAACCATTGACCAAAAAATACTCTTATACAAACTTTTGTCAGGTTTTATGCATAAATAAATACATATATTTACACAGACAAGAGGTAAAGCAGACCCTGTCTGCCAGTCGGCCGACCTCTACCTCTCCTACTAAACAAAATGTTTGATTCAAAGAACTCAAACACCATGCAAAATCTCACAAAAACTAAATCAAAATGTGTCATTAGAACTTTTTAGTAATCTAATTATAAGGATAGATGACTTGATCTCATTAGCTCATTTCATTCAACTTTAAGTCATTCAGTGACGGGACAAAGCCACCCATCTGTCAATGTGTCATGTCATAAGTGCTTTCGCAGAAGAGCACATGACTGAGGAATTTACAAGGGTTTTCTGAAGCATACAGAGGCATATGGTGTGTAATACTGGCACCATTCAAAGTGCTGGTACTCAACCATGTGTTATAAAAAGGCTGCTTGGTTCGCTTACATAAGACCCAGAAGCGCTAGAGAAAACGTAGTGAGCAGTGTTTCTCAGTTGGGCATGCGAAACCACACACAGCCTGGGGTCTTCTCAACCTTACAGAGAGTTTGTGTGTACAGCAGCACTGGAACAGTAGGTACGTCATTGGAAGCATCGGGGAAGTGAGAGCAGACTTCCATCTGGCTTTATAAAACCATTGAGACGACATGTCTGACTGAACGGCACATGGCTGAAGACAGACGGTTGAAACATTCTAAGCATCTGTGTCCTTGGCAAGATTAAGTTTTATATAAATTTTCAATGTATGCTACAATAAATCTATAGAACGAAATATTAACTATGTACGCGATACTTGGGTTTACAATGACAAAGAAAACGGTCAACATTTTTCTTTGTATTGTTTCATTGTATTTGGTTGTATTTCTTCATTTTTATTTTATGTCCAACTTATAGTAAGCTCTTACGATGACGTCACAGACTGTTTCATCGTGAAAGAACAAACAAGATCAAGAAATAAAAACAAATCATCAGTCGAAGAGTCATCTCTTTTTGAATCCATGACCTAATAAAATACACATTTTATATTTATATAAACTCTGCTCCATCTTTCAAAGATGCACCCTAAGCTACCTGAAGTTCACAGCTTGAGTTGCAAGGCTGGTCGTATAATTTTGCTAATTACAGAAATGCAAAAAGTCTATAGAATTCACTACAGCTTTTTTACATAAACTAGAAGAGTGCAATCACTTGGGATTCCAACAGTACAACACTCCAAACAGCAAAAATGTTTATAAAACATAAAAAGTCATAAAGAGTTTTTTTCACAGAATGATGTTTTGTTGCTTTAGAAAACTTTAATGTTTCTTGAGATGAATTTTGGACTTGTCTTTTTATCGTCTTCAGAAACCAAACAATTCTGTTTAATTATTTTTTTGTTTTAATTATTTGTAATTTCACTGAAACAAGTGAAATCTACAGATTTTGAAAACTACAGATGTTACAGGGTCTAACTTGAGCACTGGTAACTCTGGAATGAAGGTTTGTGCCATTGGTTTAATATGAGTATGGTAGGTAAACATGTTCAATAATATATACTGATGAGGTTTAAAATTATTGCAGCTAAAAAAAAGAGCTGAAAATTATGCAAGCTGAATATGAGATAAACATGGACGTAACTATCAGCAGTGAAATGCCTGCTGAAGATCTGCGATCTAACGTTGCCCTTTTAAATCGGGAACGAAGACTCGATCCCAGCTTATCATGCGAGGCTAGTTTAAATGCATTGCATGCACATATTTCTGATTTTTCGTGGCTGAGTAGACAGGCATGTTTAAAAAAGTAAAATATTATTATTATACAAGTAAAGGCCCTGTCCACACGTATCTGTTATTTTGTAACCGCATTTTATGGTGGTCTTAGCGTAAAGAAGTCATATCTTGAGTAAATAAAAAGAGAGTAAAACTCAATGCCATAAAAAAAATTAAATAATGCAAACGTAAAAAAAAAAAAAACACTAGTAATTTGACTATACTGAGTTCACGCGACTAAATCAAAACAACCATAAGTTAAAAAAAACATATTCTCTTAAAAACATATAAGGGAAGAACATCAGGAAAATGTCATAATGTGTGGGAAAACATTATAAAAAGTTAACACACCTCTAACAACCTCTACATTTCCACTTGCATGCACACTCAAGTAGACAATCTTTACCCTCAATATTACACAAAATCATACACATTTCAACCTGTTGACAACCTCTGCTTTGCTTTGTGTTTACTGTGAAATAGCATCTTTATTTTGAGCCATAAACTGTGCAGTATCAGGATTAAAGCTAGAGGTTCAGAGGGATTACTATGTGGATTATCCCTGACATACAGAAGGTCGAGGAAGATTATTTTTCACACTAATTTCAACTTACTTTCAATTGAATTATCTTTAATTACGTTTTATCAAATTAAGTTCAAGGTAAATTATATACAATGAGTTTAATATAGATTTAGTAATATGGGTTCTTCTGAAATTATCATTTAAAGTTTCAAATTTAAAGTGCCATGACAATTCTGGCAGAAATAGTAACGTTAGACCACAGTACCATCATGTACCAAGCATTTTCTCTGTTGTTACACAAGCGCCAACTAATGGCAGGGAGTGACTTCAGGGGGAAACATCTCTGGTTTCAATGCTTAAGAAAACATAAGCAGAACAATAGCTGTACTTCCAGAAAATTACAGGTAAATGTCACAAATCAAAGAAAGCAAAAAGTTTTTGTTAAAATATTTATTTCAGTAAATGTAAAAATGAAATTTTCTGTAATTTCACCGAACATTTATTAACAGAACAGATTATTCTGTATTCCATGGCAGCTGTGGTCTGGTGGATAAAGCGATCGACTCGTGATAAGAAGGTCCCCGGTTCGATACCCAGATCCTCTGAGTTGGAAGTGGTGGGTGTGAGTGATGAAACACTTGCTCTCCATCTTCAACAACCAGAGCTGTGGAGCCCTTGAGCAAACACCAGTTCCCGACAGCTCCCCGTGTGCCGCAGCTATGGCTGCCCCCTGCTCCGGGAGTGTGTTCAAGGTGTGTTTGTTTACTGCTGTTTGTGTACTTTGGGATGGGTTAAATGCAGAACACAAATTTCTGGTATCCTGGTCACTCCATATCTGGCCAACTGCTCACTTTCACTTCACTTACATATTGTATAATGTAACAATAAAAAAAAGTTTACTTGAAGATGTAATTTGACCATGTATTTTAATAATTAACCATTACCTAACCAACTGAAAAAAACATGACAATGATACCAGGCAGGTGTTTAAGATATAACAGCACATGCTCAATAAGCTCACTATTCCAGAATACATTTCATAATATGGGTAAAGCCTTGTAAATCATACAAAATTTTCCATTCCGTAAAACGTTTTATTCCATTAATGTTTAGTATGTAATGTTAGTGTGGTTGAATTGCTCTTCTAACAAGCTGAAGGCTCTAAAATGTTTGTAGTTTGCACAGAATAACTTTAACCTAAATATTCAGCTAAGCTAGATCATCTCTAAAGATAGGTTATGTTTTAACCTGTCCTAATTAATAAACGGTCTTGACTCAAATGCATCACACAGTTCAGTTCTGCTCCGTTTGCAGGTTAATGTCAACATAAATGTCAGTCCTTATCAGTTAAGCAAATTGGTTGTGGCACACTGTGAACTGAAACCTTGGTTTGACTGCAGTCATCCTAATGACTCGATAAAAGCATCTGTCAAATGCAAATTTCTTACATCATGATTATCATTATCAGACATTAACTGTTACTCGCAAAGAGGTGAGAAAAGCAGTAAAAACTTTGAGATTCATCTAGAGCAGGATGTCTTTCATGCTGATGCACTTAAGGTTTTTACAACGAAAAAATCTCAAAGGTAATTGCGGCTTTAAAAGGAAAGTTACAATCTGCTGTGACAGTCAATTCACTTTTACATCCACTCAATTTAATCACTAAAGCACACTGCTGAAGCTAGAGAAAGATTTGAAATACTGTAATATTATTATGTGGAATTAAATAAGTAGAGATGTTATGGCATGCAATCCTATTCTATAGCAATAATTGTGACAACATTAGGATTGGGTGGATAGACGATGACATTTGCACATCGCCGATGGCAGATGGACATCGCGATGATGAGTCAGCATCAGCGATCCTTTCATGCCACGGACGTGTCTCGTGGCTGTCCTCTTTCATTCGGTCTAAAGTAAAACTATTGTTTTGTGTGCGCAGGCCCACATAAAGACAATGTTCATCATCGATGTTTTCATTAGACATCGTGCGATGCAAAATTGATCGACATCTCCCAACCCTACACAACATAATATTTGACATTTTTTATACATTTACATTTATGCATTTCATTTATAAAATTTGTAAAGCTGTGGTGAGTGAAAAATGTTCTGACTGGTCTGTAGTTCGACTTAAATAAGAGTTATTATCCACTGCTTTACAAATAAAGGCAGGTAAACAGTTATTTATAAAAAAAATAATAATTACATGGCAAAAGTAAAACTTGAAGGTTAAAGGTGCCCTATTCTGTAAATTCAACTTTTCTGACATTTATACCATGTTTTACAATTTTTTTCTTCCATCAAAAAAAACATGTTCCAAGCTGTATTTTGATTTATTCATTTATGTTTGAGTAATCCTATTTTCATTTTCTGGGAGCTCAAAGTGGCTTTACGATCACAGCACCTCCCATTATTATAGCGCAGCTGATGCAGCTCATCTAAATGCAGAGTGGACTTTCTGCCTGAACTGAAACTGGAAATGGAACAGACCTGTGCTGAAGGTGCGAAACGCAGAGAAATGGAAAAACTTTTGGTTGCCCTAAGACAAAAGTTTTATTTTTGGTATACCAAAAAAATGAATACATTCTCCAGTATATATGGATCATGTGTGCATACGTGCGCCAACAAGTAAAAACCTAGGACACATGATGTGTATTTGTGAGCATCACTTTACATCAGCTTATTTTTTAAACAAAATTTGTTAGTTTAAATTAACCAAAAATTATGTAACCATTACAGACAATTTACAAATGCACAAAAACTATGTAACCATTATGGGTCATTTGCACATGCGAAAACCATTTCTGTGGATTATATAATGTAGTCCTTATTTAAAAAGTTTTGAAAGCATTGCACAACATTGACTAATATGTGGCGCTCACTCAGAAGAGGGCATTGCAGAAATATGGCTGTGTGAAAAATAGGGTAAACGGCTCATTTTGTGGAGCCAACAATCTGAGGTGATACAAAGACTGTTTATGATAAATATAGCTTTTTAAAGGCTATTAAAGATACAGTGGTAGTCTAGTGGGTTCAAATATTTATTAAGGCATGATATGCCAACTTTGAGTATTTTTGGAACAAAATAGTAAAAGTATCTTTCTCCATGTATCTAATTGCTCACGGTAAATAAGTTGTTGTTTTCATGCAACATAAACTGAATTTAAGATTCTTTCAGTTTGCGTTTTAAGTCTAAAAGTGAAAAGGCTTTCACTGAAACAAATTGTTATTTAAACAGATCATGTTCTTGAATTTTATTTTTCAATAATGTTTTCTACATTTATTGTAAAAATCTTCCCACTAGTAATCACACCCATAAACTTGTATTCCTCTTTAAACTCTGCTCACGGAGACGACTACATTCTAGTGAGCTGCACTTTCTCATTTGCTCATCTTGTAATTTTGTGTACTTATCTATAAGAAAATTTGAGGGTTACAACTGGAAACTGTAGTAAAAGCTGTGAGCCGAGACAATAGAACCATGCTGTTTTGTTCTCTGTGGACTACATTTGATTGGTTTCTTCCCATTCACACTGCACACATCTTCCAATCACAACAGACATAGGCGTAAGGATGAAAGAAGCATGCCATAAATAAGGTTCTGAACAGAAAGACTAACTGCATTAGTTATTTGGGTGTTGTAAGAAAACCTATATTTACTGTTGGTAATCATAATCATAATGAAGGGAAAGAAATGAAGTGCTAAAGTATGAGGGAACTATTGTAGATCTGTAATTCTGATCTCTTTCTCTCTGTTGTTTTTCCCTAGTAGGAATCCCTTCCCCCTCTCAACACAACTCAAGTCGTAAATTCAAGGGGAAAAGGACCACCAGTGAAAAAGAGAGCTTACAGACATGTTTCAGGGGGAATGGAAAAGTTTATACATGAGGACATCCGGATAAAGGTCCAAAGTGAAAGCAGATGAGTTCTAACTAATTGTTCTTAGTGAGTTTGATAGGGGCCTTGATATAGTCTCAAATTCGTATTCACATGCAGTGAAATGTTTTTTACGACTCTCCAACAAAAAGTTTCTTTGTAAACCCTAGAAATGGTTGTAACAGTTGTAAAATGGTTGTAAATGTCCCAGTAACTGAGCAGATTGTGAAATACTCAGACCGGGCCGTCTGGCACCAACAACCATGCCACGCTCAAAATTGCTTAAATCACTTCTCTTTCTCATTCTGACATTCAGTTTGGAGTTCAGGAGATTGTCTTGACGAGGACCACACCCCTAAATGCATTGAATCAACTGCTATGTGATTGGTTGTGTAATATATATATATATATATATATATATATATATATATATATATATATATATATATATATATATATATATATATATATATTCATTCATTCATCTTCATGTCGGCTTTCTTCCCTTTCGGGGTCGCCACAGCGGAATGAACCCCTTAGTGCCAATTGGGCATCGTTTCAATGCCATGGCCTACTTGAGCACTGTTTCTGACCATGTCCATCCTTTTATTACCACCATTTACCCATCCTCTGATGGCTACTTCCAGCAGGATAATTGATGCACCATGTCACAAAGCTCAAATCATTTCAAATTGGTTTCTTGAACATGACAATGAGGTCACTGTACTAAAATGGCCCCCACAGTCACCAGATCTTAACCCAATAGATCTTTGGGATGTGGTGAAACGGGAGCTTTGGATGTGCATCCCACAATTCTCCATCAACTGCAAGATGCTCTCCTATCAATATGTGCCAACGTTTCTAAAGAATGCTTTCAGCACCTTATTGAATCAATGCCACGTAGAATTAAGGCCGTTCTGAAGATGAAAGGGGGTCAAACACAGTATTAGTATGGTGTTCCTGATAATCCTTTATCCTTTATCCTGTAAATATATATATATATATATATATATATATATATATATATATATATATATATATCTATATATATATATATATATATATATATATATATATATATATATATATATATAATATACCTGAAAAAAGTCTCCTTGGTACACTAGAAAGGCTTGTCTTGAACAGAACACCATCCAAACCATAACTACGCTATTAATTTGTGGTGACTTACAGCAAAATATACAATTAGCAATGCCCATGTCCAAGTAACATCGCAATCCAAGTCGAAGGCACTCGTGCTACATTTAAATCATGCCAGAGTCAAGCAAAAAGAGTTCTGGTCCACTTATTTCCTATTTTAGTAGACTACATTAGGGATGTTATTTTTGACAACTACAGCCAATTGTTCTCCCAAAATGCATTTGAAGACATACCCAAAAACTAAAAAGCATGGATGGTTTGTGCTTGGAAAACTTTGGCCAACTTTTCTCCAAAAATTTCTTCATAAATTTGAGCTGACTGCTATTTAACATCTGTATGTAATTTCAAACATATTTAGATTTTGTTTTCAACTTGTAATTAAAACAAGGTATAAACAAAGTAAAAGGATTAAGAATATTTCTATGTTGTGGCCTTAATATATGTGTTTAATTGATTGTAGCAATGTCCTTATTAACAGAAAGCTGACTATAGCAGAGAAATTGATCGAGTTTAAATCTATCAAATACTCCAAAGATACAAATACTTAGTAATTATTGAGGTAGAGATGCTTTTCAAGCTTTGCAGAATGGAGGCTCGGTTAAAAGTGTTTATGATTTCAAATAATATCATAAATTAAGATTGGTATATAAAAATGTGAATGGTCTGAATAGTACTTCCTGACTTGGCTTGCCTTCTAGTCTACTCTAGTCTAGTGCACACTGGCCAGAAAGTGAAAGACAACTAATGGAACAGTAAAGGCTCAATAACTGTACAAAAGGGTTATACACAGATTTCATGGCGCAACATGAGCAGTTTACTTATCCTTGATGGGTGATCAACGGCAACTTGTTCAGAGATAGAGCTAACAGCATGGTAAACACACGTATTACCAGACTCTGCTTTATCATGTTTACTGTAATAATGCTATGAAAGATATATATAAAAAACATTCAACATGACTTCCTCAATAAACAAGAAAAACATTGTGAATTAAATATCCTTTTATGTTTTGTGCTGGGATAATTATGGGTACATTTCCTCCTAAATGCATAAAAATGTCATTTAATTTCCTCTGTCGTTTCTTTGCCCCTCACCCATGTTTAAACCAAAATTGCACAGCTAAACAACAGTCTGCTTGTTTAGAAAGTCAAATAAATGAATGAATAAAACAGTGTCCTGCCACCAGACAGCCTCAAAGTCTTATTTCCATGTCCCACACACACACCTTTGCTCAGATATGAATGAACGCTGACCCCGCAAGACCCAGGGTTTATGAGCAATTCAACTGAGCACAAAACTGGACTGCATTTATTGGTTTCACATAAATCCCGAGGTTTCATGCATGCAAGAAGTCAACCCTGCATTTCTTCACATAAACTCTTCAGTTCTGGTCTGCTTAAAGCCAGTACACACCAGTTTCATTACCTAACTTTAACACTGTAAAAGTATTTCCAAAATACATTTTCATTTTCCCCACAAATATTTCAGCATTTGGTAAAGTAGTATAATTCCATCTACAAAGATGTGTAAAAATATTAAAACTACTTGCTCAGAATAAGATATAGTGAAGAACTAGATCTTTGGCACTGACCTAGGGCTGGGCCCAGTTCCGGAAAACTGAGGGAGTGAGAAAATAAGTACAAAACAACCTGGACGGCAAGAAAAACGGACGGGAGGGAAAAAAATTATGTATTGTTTAAAACATGACAGAGAAAGTGTTAAAACTGCAGTTAAGTATAAACTCTTATAGTAGGTTCTTCATGAAAATATTCTAGCAGGTTCTAGGTAACAGACTTCACAACTAATCTACATGAGAACACCTCAGAATGAAACACTGAATGCAGTTTGAAATGTCTGCAAAAAAAACCTGGTAGAAATGAACAAAAATATCTGTCATAATTAACAGTGGCAAAAACAGTTCTCTGTTTAATCTCGCACTTTAAATAAGGTTAAAATGCAAACTTTACCTCTAATATTATTAAAGTGAACTAAAATGTGACTTCCAATTTTTTCCCGTCTGGACAGTAGAAAATACCATTATATGAACTTTATTCCATATAGGCCACCCCTAATCTGACCTCAAATAAACCTTAGTTTAATTCACCAAATTTTTAATTTATTAACATTCCCCAAATGACCGTTTTGAAATAATGCGATCCAATTTGACACAAACCTTTTGGTGAAACTGGGCATGGTAGTCCTAACGATGGTGCACTGGTGATGAATTAAAAGAAAATACCAAGAGTATGCCAAATTGCTGTGACATTGAGCATTTATTAACTGCAATCAGACTATAGGACAGCTCTCAATCAACAAAATTTTATTTAAAAAAAAAGTCAAGAAATCTTCAACAAAATCAAGAATCTCTGAAAGGATTGGAAGCAATAAAATGCTCTGCAACCCAAAGAAGATGCTGTCAACTTCGAAGTCATCAAACATTAATTTGAGAACATTTTCGGGTGAATCCCAACACACTCGAAATTCAGTACAGCATGCAAACACAAGCTACTTTGTCAATGGCTAACATAATGAGCTACTCAACAAGCAGCCACATCATGCTGAAAAAATCATGTTTCATTTTCATAGGAAGTGAATTTATATGTAAACATATATGTATAGCACTAAATGTTGTCGGATATCTTCAACCACTGTGATTTGGAGTTGCTTTAACATGTATCTGAACACCCAAACTTGCCCAAAAAAGGTAATTTAATGACATAAATTTACTCTACAGAAGTCGATTGCACACTTATGTCTGCCTATCTGGTTTTTCAGTAATGAAAAAGCATTGATCTGAAATTTGATCAATTAAAAAAAATAGCTTAGATAAATTAGACTATTTTACCATGTTTCTGTAGTTTAGTTTCCTACATTTCTCAGGGTAGTAGCTTTAGTGTAGTGAAGCTACATTTAATGAAGAGTAACTATCAGTTTAGCATAATACATTTTCCACGTAGCTTGCCCTATACTTGTAATAATAATAATCTAAAGCTATCGTATTATCCCTCTGCGTTCAAGCACCCATGACATAATCTCCATTTTCATCTAATTACACAAAAGGCATTATCATTTTTATCTTATGAGTAAAGTTTGCGTAAATTAGCCTACTAAAACAGATACTGAGCAATATAAAGATGAACTTGCTCATCACAAGAGTTTTAAAAGCTTTTGAGTTTGCAGTTACTGCTCTTTGTCTTACAGTACAGTATCACTTTGTCACTTTTACAGTACACAAACACTTTCATACTTGTTTTATCTAGTGTTTTAGCAATTAATTAAACATTTCACAAAATTTGTGACCAACATTATTTGATTATTCATTATTTGATTGTTAAACTATGAATCTCATCAAAGCAAGCCAACTATAATGTATTTGCTAGTTGTGTTATTACAATCCGAACAGTGCGTTATCTCCAGAGTTTCACCATTTGTGGTGCACACACTTACAAGCTCAAGATTACTTTCTAAGAGAAAGTAAGGCACACCAGTTGTATTCACAGCAACACGCTAAAGGAACCCTCACTAGTATTTATAATTAGCAGCAGAGCTAATGCATCAGTGCACCTAAAGCGCTTGGACAGACCCCTTGAGGTCCCAGCACACAGTCAGGAGTCTTCCGCTTGGCCTCAATCTCCTGTTAATGAGAGTCACAGGAATGAGAGGCATGTCTTGAGTTCTTCACAACTCCATTTAAGAACAGATAATGTACACTGGTATGCTGAGTCACTCAGTTCAATCTGATTAATACATGTTTATAAAAAACTGTCTAAACAAAGGACTGAGCAGAATTTATCAAGTTTTTAGGAACAAGTACTGTCCAAGTTTTTGTCTCTTATCAAGTACTTCAACAGAACATGTTTCCACTTGTAAAAATATTAACAAAACTTGTCAAGTATACTGTTTGGAGAAACTACTATAACACAGGCTTAAATGGAATTCCAGACCAACTTCTTTCAGCTGATATCGTAGCTTGGCTTGTTCATGACACAATTATCTAATTTTTTTTTAAAGAGGAAAGCTCAAAAAGAACAGAAAAAAACTCCAGGGTTTATTTCAGGGGGTCAGGCTGCGGAATGTAGTAAAGCTGCTGGGCTGTAAAATCCAGGCAATCATGCAAATCAGAGACAGAGAGAGAGGGAGAGAGAGTGTGGGGGTGAGGGGAAGGGGGGGGGGTTAAGCGAGAGAGAGTGACAGAGAGAGAAGCCATTCATCTGATTCAACGCCGAATCATGGTGACCAAATGTTGAAGAAACATTGAAAAACAACAAGTTCCTATAAAGAAGTAACAAATTATGTCTTAGCTTCAAGATGACTACTTATAATTAGATACCACACAAAGCAATACATTGCTTTTCATTTGTTAATTCAATCCTTATAATCTGAATTTTATCTTTCCTTTTCCATCTTGCTATTGAACAAATACAACTATTGTAATGAGAGTTTTTCTTTGACTTTTTCCCGTAAGAATAGTAGTAATCCAGATTTGGTCGCTTGTTCCAAATTCATGCACACTGATTTTGTGGATTCATTCATCCTGCAACTTTGGTATGTGATTGTCACGGACATCAGCAAACACAGATTAAGCCTGTATTTTCATGATATTGTCTGTAATTACTCAAAACCTGTCCACAAGTCAAAATCTGGAGTAAAATAATTCAGTCAGAAATCAGATGAAAATTCCTTTTAAACCCAGTATGACAGGAAGCCTGTGTTATTTTAAGAGTGGTCAAAATAAATAATTATAATAATAAAGCCTTATTTATAAAACCCTTTTCCAGATGCTCAAAAACACTTTAAAATGTTCAGAGCATTATTCATTCACTTCACATTCACACACTGGCAGTGATAAGCTACCTTGATAGCCCTCAGCCACCCTGAGGCAGTTTGACACGACACCCCACCAGGCACACACAACCATACAAGGCAATGTGGGTGAAGTGGCTTGCCTAGGACCACAACGGCATACTGGACCTGGTGGGGACCAACCCTTCGGGTACAAGACGACCAACTCCACCACTAAACCACCTTATTGCCTCTATATCTTTACGCATATAATCTGTCATGATCCTAATCTGACAATGTCAACTGTCAAATTCTTTGGGCTCTCATCAACAGGCATTATAGCCACTTTCCTTTAATTATTTGCTCCTATTTTCAGACAAGGTTGGAGTTGTGAGGTTTTCAAGACTCATCAACTTCTCACTGAATATACTGCTCTTCTCAATCTATACCAGAACCCTCGATTGCATTATTCACAGACATTGACCTGCGTTATCATGGGTACTGTTTGTATCTTTAATGTCAATATGCTCGTTTGTTGTGTTTTATACTGAATAGCAGGGGTCTCAAATGGCACTTTTCCATTACACAGCACAGCGCAGTTCTGTAAGGTTCAGCGCAGTATTTTGCACTTTTCTCCTGGCCATGAAACCGAGGCCAATTTCAGTACCTACTTTGAGCTGGTTCTAAAACTGACTCTAAAACCATAACCTACATCATTCTCGCTGATTGACCATAGCAAGCATGACAAGTGAAGCCCTCCGAGGCCACTGATTGGGCAGAGAGAATATGCGCTCCTGCGTCATGAAACATGCACCGGCAGACCCCTCCACCTAGCGGGACGGGTTAGTATGGCTGTGACAGGCCTGTGAACACATGAAGCGCTCTGAAGGGAATGAGAAATTTAATAAACGTCTCGAGTTACTTGAAATTGATCGCAAGAGTATGTGATGTTCTATAAATCACAAAAGTTTGTTTTATGTTCTGGAGTCATTGCTGCAGTTATTTGTTTGTTCTAAAGTAATGGATAAAGCATTTACTCACAGACTCACGTAACATGATCGCTGGAAAACCACTACAAACCTGCACGAAAACTGAGCTCACAGGTAAATTCATGAATCATCGCTAAAAAGTGAATTTTTTTATGTAGCTTGATAATATAATATATGATCGATTATACAATTAAATATTACCAGTAAATCTGTCGTTAATGATGCTCAAATTAAACACTGGCAAATACAACCAATGAAATTATTTATTACAACGCTTCATAAAAGGATTTATAGACTGATTTATCCCATGATGTTTACACAACTTCAACCCTTCTGCATGTTCTTTAATTTCAAGGAAAGAAGAGTGTAGTAAGATAAGCTTTTCATCTACTGGAAACGAAACCAGCTGAAGAAATGCATTAGAACAAATATTTTGTGTATTCTCTCATTTTATTTATTAATAAAACAATCTTGAAACGTGTGTTTTTGTTGACATCTGAACATGTCTTAGTAGTCATTTATTATAACTTCATGCAATATAACCACTCGTTTACACATAAAACTACAGTAATCTAGCATGAACCCAGCCAAACGGCAGCTTTATTGAATGATTTAATATTTGAAGGGTGTTTAAAGTCTGTTATTCACTGACAGTGCAAACAGGGTTTGTGGAGTTTTTCATATAACGCATTAATCACAATTTCGCTGTTTGGAAAACTTTATGCATTATCTAACGTACAGCCAGATTACCATAGTTTCAGTATTTAAGTGTAAAAAATGACCAAAAAAGCACAGTTGACACGAAAGCATTCATGATTTATTCGAGCTGCAAATGACGTTACATGTTTGATCTCCGTCTATAAACGATGATTTAGAATAGGCCTGTAACACAAATACCACAGTGTTTACTGTGTAATAAGAACTGGTGAGTTTTATAACAAAAGAGGTTTTATGTTTGAAAGCGTTAAAGACACTCACCGTCGCTCGTTGTTAAGTGAGATCAGCCGATAGCTTCATCGGTCCAACTCCAAACCTTTCTTGTTTTTAGTTTGTTACTGCGTTTAAGTATTTTGTTTTGCCGCGGTCAACATCTTTTAGTATACAATCAGATATTAAACTGTTAAAATTATCTCTTTTTTCGCAATTGTTTGTGTCGCGTTAGTAGTTACGTCACAGAGCAGGATCCGTGTCTTCAGCAAGAACTCCCTACTCAGAAGGAGTCCTCAATCATTACCCTTTCAGATTAAATAAAGTTTCTGAGTTCAAAGTTGACACCACTAAGATGAGTACAGAAACAACAGACTCTTTTAAACATACGAAGCAACTTAACTTGATTCAGGCTTTCTTCATATCAGCATTTCTCTCCTAGATGGTTACCCTACTATGTAGTCAGAGATGTATTGTAAATGAGTCCCAGTTCAAGAGTCCAGACCTTGTCCATGGTTTTTAAAAATCAACTTGCACCCCAGTAAACAAAGACAGGCATATGAATTTGGTAAGCTGAACATGTTCCAAAACAATCTAACAGTAGTTAAAAGATTAACTTAATTAAAAACGTTTGGATTCAACAGAGGAAAGTAATTGTCAGAATTCCAAACATGAGGCCAAAATAACCCAGAAGCCAGAAAACAAACCTCTAGCTTTGCATATTCTCCAAGCTGAGCTGCAGGCATCAGATGATTATAATGGGAAAAGCGGAAAATCTGATTGTATGATTAAACTAATTAAGCTATTGGCTTCAGATTGATTCAGTCGGTTAGCAATCATTCTAGCTCGCTCTTTATAAAGGCCTCTAAATTATGATTCAGAGCTTCATCAATATTCTACTTATCACACTCTAATTTATGAGAACACAGTCTCCAGCTTTGACCTAGTTCAATGTTTTGAGCCAATTTCAAACTCAATTTATTCCAACTTGACTCATATGTCTGCCCAGATGTACTTGTCATCTCCTTCATATGATCATAACGACAGTAACAGGGCAGATTTTTGCAGCAGCAAATGCTGACAACTGAAAATGATTCGGTTAATATGCAAACACAAACAAGCAGAGATAAACCGAAAGCCATTCTTCTGGTCGATGTCTCTCTAAACACAATAACTACACTGTCTGCAGTGTGTGAGCATGCAGCTGTGAGGAGATGATACATGCTATCAAGAGGCTGGAGATAAAGTCATTGAGAGAAGACACAGAGAGAGAGAGAGAGTGAGAGAGAGAGAGAGAGAGAGGTGTTGCATTTCTGGCATACATCAGTTATCTCATTTTGCAGCAAATCTTTCTGCTGACTGCTGAGGTGAGATTCATCTGCTGCACACAGCTGAAGAGATTTTTTGGAGAGCTCCCTTGCTGTCCAAGTGCTTCCTGTCTAATATAAAAATCCCCGTTTCACAGCACAAGCACAAACACACATTTGTGTTGTTGTGGCAATTAACACTGAACAATCTCCAAGACCTAGTTCTTTTGTTAACGAGATATCTTTAGTCATGTGCCCAAAAACGTATGTAACTTTGTAACCTTCAAAGATAGATAGTACAAATATCTCCTTGACAGGAAACACAGCTGGTGCACAGGATGTGATGTCATCATGACTACTACTAAACAGTCCGGCCTCTTCCTCAGGAATTTTTTAGACTTGAATAGAGCAACATGGGATGTTTACACAATTACACATTTAAAAAGAATAAGGTAAACTACTTTTAGTGTTTAAACTACAAATAAAACAACATTTAATAAAACATAGTCAAGCCCTTCCACATCAAAATGTACTTAAAAAGTAAATTCTCAAATACAATCATTTGTATTTAAAAATAATTGCAATACAACAATGAAAATTGATTATAGTAATTGATGCAACTTTGACAACCTCAACTCTGGGCTGTTGTTGCAGATGAAGGCCTCAAAACAATAAAGCAATTAAAACATTAAGGCTAGGTTTATTAATTTTGATGAGAAAGAAAACTAGCCAAACTAGAATATAAAAACTATAAAATCAAATGGTTTTAGCTTTACAGCCAAATGAATACAACTAACGTTGTATATTACGCTCACAGATTTCAAAACTAAATTAAAAACATATCTGTTTAAACTGGCATTCCAATAATTATCTCTTGGTATTTGTCTAAACAGATATGGTGCCTGAGCACCATATAAATACAAACTGTTTGAAAAAAACAATGTGGTTCAATGTTCCTCTCTAACCTATCCTCATTATTTATCTCTCCTCCTGCAGCTGATGCTGATCACTTGTTTGTTGTCTATGTTACAGTTTACTAACCGTTTTCTCCATTTCTTAGTTCCTGTTTTGTCTTTGTTTGTTTTGTTTGTTTTTTGTTTTTCAGGTCCTGTCCGGCAAACCGTTCATTGATGGATTTTTAGTTTGTATGTTCTTTATGCTGGGGAGGTGATTAGCACCTGCCTCAGTTAGCGGGAGTCCCCTCTCAGAGGGAACTCCTGTCTGCTCTGCCTGATCCTCATGGGGACTTTGTGAAGCTGCTTTGAAAGCAATTGCTAAAGAAGCGCTATATAAAAACTGATTGATTGATTGATTGATTGATTGATTGATTGATATCCATTGTAATAAGTCCAAAGTCACTTTCACACCAAGATGTGCAGCTTGACTTAACATGCTTTTTTTTTTTGGAGTTTTTCATTGTATTCTTTGGCTAAAAAGTAGGCAAAGCAATAGTTAAATCTTGAAGAGATAATTCAGATCATGAAGTGTAAAGGCTCCGACAGACTAGCGTTCAAGAGCTCCGAGCGCGGCAGCAAAGACCCAGCCAAGCAGGTAACATGTTTTAAGAAAAAATATACAATTAATATATAAATATACATGGTCCAAATGACAGCAAGTTACTGAAGTCCTAGAAAAAAAATCTAGGTTTAAAGCAAGATTTCAGTAAACACATGCTCTGACCTCTCCAATCTATGATCGGCAGTCATATCACATGATGCGATATCGCAGGTCAAAGCTGAACTTTCGTCAGAACGGAATCTGCGATTTCACTTCGTAGTCTGGAATTTCCAGTTTCGCAGCGTCATATGCGACTCCATTCAAGTCAATTGAGCTGATTTCATAGTGTGACCGTGACATAAAAGAAGTTACAGTCTCCTTCTCTTCTATATTTTCACATTAAAAGGAAAACAGGAGCTTCACATTGGCATTGGCCTGTTTTAATTTATGCTAATACCTTAACGTTACATTAAAGAGTTTGTGGTGAAGCAGACTTCGTTAGCTTTCGCTTTACAGTGAGTGTTTACTAAGGGAAGGATGTCATTTATAAAGTGGAAACTGCTATTTAGAAACTAAATTTAAACGTACAGACACTGTTGTTTCACGCATTCCATTGCTCAACATATTTTTTAGGATGCTATGACTGTAACCTTTATTATGTCAAGTTATTGGTAACCTTCAGATACGGTTCCTCTTGATTCCGTTTGATGCATTTAAAGAGTCTTTGATGTAATAATAATCAGCACCATCTATCATTGAATGTCTATGGGCAGAATCCGGAAATGGCGAGTGACGTCATACATGTTTTATCCGATTACTCGGGTACTCGATTACATTTTCAGGAGAATACCTGAATACTAAAATATTCATCATCTACAGCCCTACATTGAATGATCTTCTCTTACACAGTGCTCTTAAATCCGTCTAATTCTTGGCTTGTGAAATAATTGACAACAAAAGAAAGATAAAAAGATGAACGAGGAATAACACCAGGTCATTGACCAGAGATGTTTTGGGGTCGGTCTGCTGCTCTCCTATAGTCTAGTCTTGCAGAATTTTACTGCTAAAACAAGCAATCATTTGAGCAGTTGGCTTACTCTTACACGTGCAAAATCTCTTTGAGATATCACTGCTTAATTAGCTTTAACTAATCCTCTTTGAGCTTTCCATTGCTGCAGTTTCAAGTGACACTGAGATAAGAGCCGCCTTACACTTCCTGATCTCACGAAGAATGAGTGAACATCTGATTGTTAAGCCTGCTCATCAAGAAACAAATTATGGGTTTGATCTAGCAGATCAACCATGATGAGTGTCATCTTACTATTGTAGCATGTTCACATTTTATCGAAGGTTTTCTGGAATAAAAATCATTTTCAGAATATGCCGTAAAATGTTAATAATTGATGTTCTCTTAAACTTGTTTTTGTTAATAACAAGCTTCATTACACCTACTTTAAAACTCTCAAGCCATTTCGGTGAACCAAATTAACATTTAGATGGCAAAGCCAAGAATCCCTGGAGGATCAGATCTTCTCATTTCAAATGATTGTATGCAATGTTTAACACATTTTTTAAGATTTAACTATCTCTGCATCCAAATTACAAAGCATTGAAAATATACTGCTTATTGGAGATGCCGCAGAGGGAACTACACCTTTAAACATAAAACAAATTAAAAAAAAATTACTTTGCATTTCTTTTTACTGCTTTAATTTAATTGAATTCAGACTTGCATGTATATATATATATATATATATATATATGCGATGCTGAGATAAGTTAACAGATGTAGGTTAACTATTACAGCCGGAAGGGGATGACCTTGTCTAGCACATCTAGGACCAATTATTTAATGCACTATTGAAAAAGACTTTATTCTTGTACTGATAAAAATATTAATACTAATACTAATAAAAATAAAAGTGGGAGATAAAGGATTGATAATACTGGTATATTTAAGCATATGTTATACATTTTAAGGATATTTTAACATTAACTAATTAATATTTATAGTTATTAAAACATTTGTGTTTCACCTGTGCTAATGTAGTTGAGAAAAAAAAGTTGGCACCTATGAGAAATAGGAGCTATTTTTCGATAGAAATTGTGGGGCCTGCCCAGAGGCTGGCAGCGTAAGAGGTCTACTATGTGAGAGAAACCCTGTGAACTCTCGAGTTTACAGATGGGATGTTTATTTGTGATGCTAGAATGCCACTTCCGGGCCCCATCACTCATTTCGGTCAAATAAATGAATGGGCAAGGGAGATGTAACATGGATTATTATTGAGCCAAATAAACATTTTAATTCAAGTGACAGTTCAAGTGTCCAAGAACATTAATATATAAGGATAAAATGTGCTAGAAAAAGTTAACAACTAACAGGGATAACTGCACCTGAAGATAGTAAAACAAAACTTGGAGATTAACAAAAAATGCAGTGGAACCGTAGTCAGTGTCTGCAGCCACCACGCACAAACTGATGCAAGAAATGGGTACCGTGTATACAGCATTGAATAACATTTTCCAATGTTACAATGTTTTTTAGAAATAAAGCTTCATGGCACCTTGTAAACAAACAAATGCATCATTACTGAAGTTGTTTGTCAATTGAGTAAAAAACTATACAGTATATGAACACAAGGAACATGAATAGCTAGCATAGATGTCTGTCCATTCCGAGAAAGTTATGTTGCCTTCCGACTTTGTGCCCTCCTATTTTTACTACCAGAAGTAACATTTTCCCACACATTAAATCTGACCAATGAAAAGCAGCTCATAAACATGTGCAATGTCATATCTCATCAAAGTGAGCCCAGGACGTTAACTGAATTTTGGTTATTTCAAAATGTTCCAACTAGAGAATTAAATTTGTTGTGAAAAGAGCCGGAGTGTCGGAGAAGAGGCTGACTCACAGTCTGAGTCTGAAGAGCCATGGGCCCTCGTGGTCCGTATGTGTTCCTGTAGCAAGATATGCATGAAATGTTGACAAGAAACCAAGCACTCCAAAATAAATTTCGCCTGACATTTCAAATAATTCTCCAGACTCTCTGCTAGATGAGACTCAGGGGAGAGATGTGAATGAGCTTACATGATGACCTCATCAGGAGGTGAGTTTCCATGGAGACAAATAAGGAGGGAAATTACCTCAGAACAGATCCAAAGGTCAGGCCTTCTCCTGACTCCATGCCAGCTTGAACTCCAGAGTGCTGCACTAAACCTTGACACTGCGTGACTCAGTTCTACAGAAGTGGACTCGGGGCTTGAGCATCCGTCATTGGGATGACTCAAAGGAACAAACAGCAACAGCCGCAGCAGTTCAAAGACAGTTCCCTGGGCACTGTGGCTTCAGGCCTATTCTCTAAACTGATGAGAAGGCTGAAGTGTGAAGCTGATTTCTAGTCAACAAGCTGCTGTGCAATTCCACGGTTAGAGTTTGAAAATATATAAATTCACAGCTGTACAAAACAACTTTGATTTCATAATATTTGACACTTGAATAAACCTGGCAGTCAACACAAACTTCAAAAGAGACTAAATATTTCATCACATACAAATTTGTTGCCACATATTTTCAAGGCAAACACACAAGAAGAGCTGAAGAAGCACATTCCCTGTCAAGACAAAGATAGAGTTTGTCAAATAAATGAAGTGCATCGTTTCTAAAACAATGCAATAATACATTTATATTTCACTTTTAAAACACATTTATCAAAACTGTAATGTATTGAAGAAAAAACAGCATTGTGTTACGTGTAGACCATTTATGGGTTGAAAAAAATGTGTTTACATTTTTTTATAAACATTGATGCATACCTGTTTTTTGGAGGACTATACATTTGTATTATCAAAATGTAGAGGAGTGGTTTAGCAAGATCTGTATAAAGCAGATTAATCATTTGTTGATTTGACAACAAAAAGACGATGAATAAAAAAAAAACTCAAGACTAGTCTCTCACTGCAGTAAAAGCATGCTTTACATTTTTTTAACCAACATTTATCACTGTATATTTTAACTGATTTTCTTATACCCCTTCATTAAGTATTTTCAATAAAGTTACTTCTGTTTGATTCTGTTTGAAGTTTGATTCTGGCTGAAACTGCATGATTAAACAAATAATAAAATAGGGATGCACAGATGCACAGTACATGTTTGCTTTCATTGCACTTTACTTTTCCATTTTACTTTCCACTTTACTTTCCAACATTTTATTTTCATCCATCTGTTTTACACTAAACAGAAGCATTATAAGAAAAAAACATGCCAAACTTACTTATCAAGCCAATTACTCAACAAAGGATGCTTCAAAAAGAAAACATTTCCACAAGTCTATTCATCAAATGTAAGAGCAAGCTTTTTTGTTTCTGAAAAACAACATTTCTGCTTTAGCAGCGGTTAGTTTGTTTCAGAAGTTTTTCAACCAACTACAGCATTCACCACACGCTGTTAACAGCGAGTTTGAGAGTGTGAGCGACACACAGCATACAGCAGAGCTCAGCATCGTTCAGGGATTTTAATCTCTTTTTTTGCATTGACACGAAGAACAACATGAAGGGAATGTTTAGAGGCATGTTCTCAAAAACAGCCTTCTGCTGGAGTACAAGCCACAAAACTGACTTTGATCGTGGGTTACAACCCTCACCAATCCACCATGCGGCTAAACTGAGGAGCACACGTAGGCTCATGTTGCTAATCCAAATGCAATTGTGGAAATCAACATAAAGACTGTGAATGTGTATGTTTGGAAGCCACATGTCAGAGATGTGATCTAGTGCCTAGGGTCCATTTAACTGATGATATGTGTGAAAATCTGTTGAGAAGAGTTGTTCATATAGACAGTTTACTTAAAAAAAAAAAGATTTTCTTCCATCTTCTGTTTTCAAAAAACATCTTATCCGCACAAGCATAACCTTGAAAATGCTATGTAAACAGCATTCCAGCTTAGTAGCAAGGATTCAATCAGTTTTGGTCAGAAATATAGTTTTTCTGTTTAGTCATCACTGAAACCAGAGGTTATTGAAAAAAAAAACTTTATCTGAAGTTTTCAGAAAAAAGTACACTGAACACAGGGAGGGCCTAAAACCTGTCAAATAAATGAAAACAATGTCTATTGAAAAAAATAGGCTGATTGCAGACATTTATTTTTGAATTATTACATAATTCTTTCAGCAATCATTAATTTAATTTAAGATCAATTTCACAGCTAGTGTTTTTAATTACACACAACTTAATACTAATATTTATGAAAATAAAATAAATAAAATATCAAACTATTTTTAAAAATAAAGAAGATAATGCAAAAATCAATAAACAAAATTAGAACATTAAACTATTTTAAACCATCTAGGACATAATACAAAAAAAAACAATAAATTAAAATTTGCATTTCAGTTCTATCTAGCCAATAAAAAAATCTATACCTAACAATACGTTTGCAAAAGACACAAAAACAACCAGACAGCAATACTTTAGAAATGCTACTGATATCCATCAGGTACTGACAAATTTATATGATCTGCATTTAAAGGACACGTCTAATGAGCCCACTCTTCCAATTCAAACAATCAAGAGTACTAACTTAACAACAGAAATACAAATGCACACATTATTGCCTGCAAAGGTTTAATTCACTTACTGCCAAACTACAATTAATTTCATGATAATAGAAAGAGCTTGGCTGTAGAAAATGAAAGAACATAAAAGCGATTTATTTGGAGCGAGCAGACAGCAAAACCATAATGAGGCATAGGTCTTCTCTCTGTTTTTTTGAGACAGAAAGGGCGACTGTATGAGGACAGAGAATCAACAAAAAATCAATCAAGAGCACAGTGTGAACAAACACTCAAGGCTGGCACAAGCACAGAACGCTATGGACGAGGCTCTCTTGCCAGACTTGAAGCAGCTAGACACATTCACACAAAGCCTTGCACAGATGCAATGAAATGTGCTGCAGAATGAGAAAATATATCTCTCTCAAGAAAAGCTCAAGCTGTCTTCTCTCTAGCTTTAAGCAGAAAGTGTGGGCGAATTGACACTGCTGCATAGGACTTATAATAGCATTTAAACAGTTATGCACTGCTTTTAATACGGCCGATAAATTACAAATTTTAACCCAGATGTTATGATTAATACTATTAATAATAAGAGTAACAATAATACAAATAATTCACTGTACTGGCTGCCAGGTGAGTGTGTCCAACATTGTAATTATTAAAACATAAAATGTAATTTGTTTATTTGTTTAGGGAATAGTAAATTAACAGATTACATTGGTTATACATAAAATTACAATTGAAACAACTTAGGAGTGAATAGACTTTTTTTTTCGTCCAAATTTTTTTTATTTTTAAATTTTTGTGGATTCCTCAATAAGAACTCAAGTAAACATAATTGCTTCAAATGGACATACTTAATGGTGAGTAAACATTGTTAAACAGTATTAAAACTATTTTGAATAAAGTGATTATTTATTGCAATTAACACGTTAAACTCTGAGTGCCTCCTTTAAATGTGCTTTGTTGTATTTTAATAAATGCACTCAGTGTAAACTGTAGCACAGTTTATGTAAGGCCATCCTGCTTTATTGTAGGCTTCTAACATAGAATTAAAAGTGTATTTTTCATTGTTTCAAAATTTGAATAAATATAAAACTACTTTTTTGATCCTTTTGAATCTTTAAATGTCTTTCAATTTTACTTTCTTTTCATTTTTTGTAAACCTCATTGCATAAAAGATTTGATCAACGCTAGCTGAATAAACTTGCCTCAACATAGCAGAATCAAATACCTCACACTTTTGACTTTGTTCCTGAATCTTTTGTGGTTTTCATATCATAAGTGAGTGCAAAGAGGATCAAGTATCTGTTGCGTCACATCCCAGTGCTTCTCTGAGCAAAACGCAAAATAAAACTGCTTTTCATCAACACATTACAAATGGGAAACTGGGAACAAGAACTCTCTTGTCCTGGTTAATGAAGGAAGACATCGTTACGAGCTTGTTGTTTTAATAAGAGAGCCAACAGTTGAGCTCATCCGGCCGAGACAGACACACCAAGAGCTTTGGAATCCTACGTTAAAAATTATAAAGAACACTGATTTCATACAGAAACTGAAAATGTATGTGTAACTACACAAATAAACTGAACAAAGGCAAATGAAAAACACATTAATTGGGATGTAAATATGTAAACTGTCATACTTTGGGTACATTCTTTATTAAAAAAAAAGAGGAACCTGGGAGGAGGAGTTAATGCTGCTGACAGCTAGTCAGAAGAGCAGCTTCAGAGACTCAATTGACCCCAGAACATGTCTGGCCATGTGCCTGATGTGTTATGTTGTTTCTCAGGATGCAATGAAATTTAAATCCTTGGCTGAAACCAAAACCGATAAAGAAACAATAATAAAAATGGAAACACTCAAAGAAATGATGGCAATTAATAAGACCATAGCATTGCCTTAATTTAGTGGTTCTCTAACTTTTTTCACCAAGTACCACCTCAGAAAAAATGTGGGCACTGCAAGTACCATTAAAATCAGCAACAGTAAAATACAACTCCAGTACGACCACAACGTATAGAGCTTCCTGTTCAGCTACAGTTAAGTACAGATCAAATAAGAGGCAATGTAATACAAATATTTATTCATTTTAGCTGCAGTATACAGCCTGAACATTAGGAATGTAATGGTTAAAACATTTAACCAACATTCAAAATATCTGCTTTTTATATTCTTTTCCTCCTCTCTATAATCATGAGATCTTTCAGGAGTTAAATATTATTATGAGACGATGTGTTTATATGTACTCTGACCTACCTTCAGATACTCGTCTCGGATGTTTGGTTTCTTCAGATCAGAAGCGCTGTAACTGTTTATTAGCAAAGCATAGAATAAGCACATCATAATCACGAAAATCTAATTTAATTGTGAATTTCTGGGATTGTGATGATGTAGTCGTACATGCTGTTCCTGCCTCATCATCCCCTAAGCTGATGAATTTTCTTAGTAAAAATCTTCTTTTAAAAACAGAGACTTGTGCTTTATGTTAGTGTATGATCTGTGAAGATGTATGAAATAATTGACACTAATGATTTATACCTGTTTTTTTGTCATTGTTTTAATAAGCAAGCTTCTGCCAGAGAGCTGTGGAGATGTGGTGTAAAATGATTGGTCACCCAGGATCAGTCCACCTTCTGGGGAAAAAGGGGCTATTGTGGGCTAATGAATATGTATACTTAGCTTTTTGAAGTTTAATGTTGTACTCTATGAGGTTATGTGATGTATGCTAAGTGTATGTGTGACGTTAATGAATCTTGTAATGTATGATTACTGTGTGCTACATTTATGTTAGTTTTGTTTGCAGCCTTTTTTATGTAACCCCCTGACTGTTTTCATCCAATCAGACTGAGTAATCAGGGCATGTATAAAAAGGCTGCCATTAGTCTGGTAAAAGGGGGGGAAGAATATGGTGACTAAAAACTTCATAGCGGACTGAGCGTCATTTGAAATGTGTGAAATGTGTTGGACAGATATCTCTCCTAAAAACGGTGCTAACTGACTATGTTAAGATGTAGTGAAGGTATCCTGCTCAGCTATTAGTTAGCTTGGGGCTGTTCTACTCCTCGAGAGAGTTAATTTGGGGTTTTCACTACAATGCATTTCATTTTCATTATGTTTTTGTTAGGCCAGTATTTGTTTTATTAGATTATTTTTTATTCTTTATTGGGTTGTTTTGTTTGTATTCACGTGTCGCTCACAATAAGAGCACGACAGGGTTAAAACCAAACAATTTAGGGATAGATCTTATCTTGAACTAGAACATCTGATGACAGTCACGCGTCCCCACAAAGGTGGAGAATGCACATGAGTTGATTCACTTTTAAACAGCCTCAAAGTAATGGGATGTACCTGCTCAGGAACAATACAACAGACTTGAAAATGTAGTATTTTAACTGCAGTTACTCTAATTTCTTCTGTTTAAAGTGAAAGTCAACGCGGAGATTTGGATTGAGGCAATTCGCTCTCTCGGGGCTGTAGCAGCATCGCTTCATTATCAGACTTATTACCGCTATTCGGGAGGGTCAAACGGCAGATTTATCCAGAGGCTGGAGAGAGGGGCCTGTGATTTCATTGGACTAATCCAGTGTCCTTCAAAAAAAAACAACCAATGAGCAACGGTTAATGTCTCAGATACACATGGTCGATAATTTTTTGTTTAACACACACACACCCACGCACACACACATACCACAACACACAGTAATGACAGCCACTGGCTCACGTACCACCACTGGTTTTTAAGTACCAACTGTCACAGCACTAAAACATTTGAGCTGGCAAACTGATTGATTAAGGCAGTGGTTTTCAAACTGTGGTACGCTGTAAAGGTGCCTACACAATGAACACAGAGGTGAGTTATTTTCAAGTTAAGTCTATGTGAAACATGATTTTACGCAATTGGAGCAGCATGAGTGATTGGAGCAGCATGACTTTGGGGTCATCATCTGAGTTCAAAATTTTGTACTGACCTGTTTTTTTAGAGAAAAAAAAAAACTTTGAAGACAAGCTCCCTGTGTGCGGATATCCAGATGACTGGATTATTTCTTTTAAAGACAAGACAAGAACGATCTATTTTGGAAGACAGTGAGTGAGGAAGTCAGAGAACCTGGTAAGTTAAAAGCTTTACTTCTCAATTCAAATAAACTCACCAAGCTTTGTGCATCTTTGGAGGTACTGGTACAACAATACCGACCATGTCAATGTTATTTTCAGCTTTCCAATAAACCGTAAATAAACAACAAAACCTTCTCGAGTCTTGCATCAAGTCCAGCATTTTATTCAGCTCTGCAAGAAGCTACACCCCCAAGCGACTTGAGCAGTTTCAGTTTTGAGTGATGTGCGTGAAACTGAGATGGTCACGCAGCCAGCAAGACGAAAGTAGAGCTTTTTGTTTGCTGCATTCGCATTCAGTGTGAGTGCCCAGTAAAAGGTTAAGATGTGTTGCAGTCGCCTGCGACAAGTTATAAAAATAAAAAAAAATTAAAAAACAAATGAAGTAACAAAAATGTGTTACAAATATTATTGTTTGAGGTATTAATTGCACATTAAAACCCATTAAAAATAAAAAAAGTTAAATATTTTCTTTTATTTTCACAACCAAGGGCTCCCACAAATAAAGAAAAATAAATAAATAATTATATATATATATATATATTTATATATATAGTAATATAAGCATTTATAAATAAAAAATTATATATATATATATATATATATATATATATATATATATATATATATATATATAGTATATAAGCATTCATAACATGGATGTAGTGAGCATGATGCCACCCATTTTGGCGGAAGTTATAAGTTAGAAAGGAGAAAATATATGTGAAGCAGTTGATAGAAAAGGGCACAACACCTAATGCCTGGTAGGATGAAGGGCTAAATCGTAATATATCTTAAACCAATGAGTAATTTAAAAACATTATGATGGTCATATCAATCAATACTAAGAGAGCCAGGGGAGTGAGAACGTTTTAGCTGTGAAGTTTGCCATTTTAACATGGCAGTGAATGGGAACCTGCTCACTTCAAGTCACTCTCAACCAGTCAGTTCAGTTACTTCCAATTATTATTGATTTTATTTGTTCTCTGTTTTATATTCAAAAGTATTCAAATAAATCAAATAAGTCAACGAGATTGAAAATTTCTATATAATTTTGATCTCAAACTGTCTAAGATGTCGAAGATCTCAAAAAGTCTAAATATTTAGATTCAGATGGGGAAAAACTTTCTCTTTTTGTCAATGCCTTTTAGTTATCCAATTCTCTGGAATCTACACAGCTAGCACAAGCAAATACTGCAATTAAATCATTTCTTCCCAGTCGCAAATCTTCAGGTATCAGTCATCATCCAAGGTAACTGAATTGCTCTAACCTAGAGATGTAACTGAAAATTAATACAAACTGCCTGTTTACACTCAACTTGGGAGACACTTTACATAAACATAAACACTGTTAGACTCAGTTACCCATCAACTGAGAGAGCTATAATAAAAATGGACATTGACGTTTTTGTATTCTTTCTCACTTAATTCTTCAAAGTTTAATTTAAATTATATAAAAACTGCTGAAAATCTCAGTCTGCTACAAAATTTCACTAAATCACTAAATACTAATTTTAACTGTGCAAAAGCATAAAATATTAAGATTAATCCATTTAAAAAAAACTTTTGTGTATTCGACTACTATGAAGGATCGTCTACACCATATGAAAGAAGGTAATCGTGGAATGTGCCATATCGCCTAATGCGCATGCCAAATGCACCGTTTTTCATCAACCGGACAAGCACAGTTGGCCGAGTCTCCCTCTGATTCCTCTTGGCTAAGCATGACCCATTTCCCTAAAACACAGCCTGTGCTCTGCAAAGGCCAAGCACTGTCAAGCACTCTGGCTAACAGCAGGGCATCTCCCCAACACATGCTCTGGAGGTTTTCCTCAAATGTACACATCAAAAGACACTTCAGTAATGCCACGAAGTCCAGAATGAGGTCAGCCTCACTTCTATTTTCAACCCTGCTACTTAATCCCATCTTCAGCACAAAACATCTGCCAACATGAAATGCAACATAATGATCATTTTCAGAACAGAATTTAAAAAGAAACAATTTGTTGGAACAAGAGCAGAATGTTTGCTATTAATATCTCAAACATTACAGATAAGGTCAAAAACAGGCCAATAAAATCCAGTTACATTATATTTATTCAAGTGTAAATTGAATTTTCAATCGGATAACTATTTGAAAAAAAAAGTTTATGTAGGTAGGTTTATGCAAATGTATGGTAGTGATAATGTTGTAGTAAAATAAAATTTTCTTTGATCTTGCTCTTACAATTAAAAGATTATAAGTAAGATTAAGCTTACATCCTAATTTGTAAATGTTGTATTTTGAATGGAGAATTTATGTAATTAAGGCAAGTGAGTAAATTTCTGCTTAACTTTTCAAACAGTCATCATGCAGTTGTCGGTACTAAGCTGATACGATTTGAGTTGACTGAGTTGATTGCAGGTAATTCAGAAATAGTCATTTGTTTCACAAGAAATCATGTCATTCACTCCAGGCTTTGTTAAAATATTAATACGTTAATAGGTTTAGAAAGATGATGAATATCGTTCCAATTGCAAATCGGAATTAAATAATAAAGAAACTAAAACTAAATTAACACTCCTTTCTTTTGCAATTTATGCTTTTTTAAATAAACTCAGGCAGAAAAAAAAGAAACTGAACCTCAGTAAGAATGCACTCTTAGAATGGCCCCATTTCAATGTCGCATCCTTCTTAACCTCCACTCACCTCCACAATACAGCGCCTTCTCTTCAAGAGTGAAACAAAAGCCCTGATTCAGCTTCTGCTCTCTCATGCACACGTGCCTGTAACTCGACTAACATCTCTGTTTCTAACCCTGTTCAGTGCATGTTTCCTAATCTTGATGTAATCTGGCTGTTTCTCTTGTGCTTCTGTTATCTGATCTAAAGCCAGTTACTTTACATCCTGAGCCATTATACCATCCACAACTTAATATGGTTTCACGTATCTGACTTCATTAGGAAAAGGAAGCAAGTGGATGACTAGCTGATTACTCCAGTCTAACTACAGGCTCCTGCCAGCTGCTCAGTTTAACCATCTCCAGACTCAATATTGGCATATGGCAATGCTGAAGGAACCTAAACATCTTTACCTATGGCAAAAACTACATTTCATCATCTGACACTTATTAGAACGTGATTACATTTAATTGGCATACTTAACGATTTACTGAATAAAGACAAAACGTTGACAAAATAATCAGAAGAGGAAGAGAGTGAGATTATAAGGTAAGAGAGAGTACTTGTGTGTTCATGTCAATTTCGGATGATTGTTTTATGCCCCTAGTTGACATGTCCAGTTCATAACATTAAGTGACCTTGCCATGGCGTCACCAGTCCGTACTCCTTTCCATCGGGTAAGGAGTTGTGATGTTACTTTTAGGGATGTATTTTATTTCTGCTCTAAGATTATTAATTATTGGTATTATGTCTTTCATTAATTGGTATCTTTCTGTGCGCAATGCAGAGTATGGGGCATAATTTATTTATATCATTAATACAATAGACATTCCTAACATTAGAATGCAATCAGTCGAAGTCAGGCCATCGGTCGAAGTCAGACCTTCAGCCAAACTCTAATGCAGAGAATGCAGATCAATGATTTTAACTTTAGAGACATTAGTTGAAGTCAAACCTTAAGCCAAACTCTTTAACAGAGACCAAAAACAAGCACAGGGGGTGAGAAGCGAGGAAAAGTCAGACCCAAGAGTGAGACCGTCCAAGCTGTCCACACAGGGCTAAATGTTTGCGGGATGAGTTCAATCTGAAACACAGGAATATAATTCTGGTAAAGTTGAGCATTTTTAATCACCCCCTCCTTACATTATCTAGTTAAACACCTTTTTAGCCGATGTCACCACTATCTTACATTTTTTTCAACACTACGGCGGAAAAATGTGGTAATTTAAGCTAAAGGAGTTATACCTTTAACACAAAAACATCATGGAGATTTTTGTTTTGAAATATTTTTTTTCTTTTTAACAGTGAAAAAAAGATAAATGATTCAAGGTTTATGAATGCAACATTCTTTATTGTATAACAAACACTGTTTTACCCAGTTTAAGGAACCTGGTTTGAAAGATCAATTCAAGCTTAATTACTTGAATTATGTTTTAAATTGGAGATGAGGTTCATACGGCATGTTTCATGCCTTTGCACTATGACAAAACAGGGCTGGGCTTGCACGAGAAACAACACCATAGTTGATATTGAGGAATTAGTTGTAGTAGCAGCCAGATTAAGGGGATGTACACTAAGGGGAACAATATGCAAGGCATAATCCCATAAAAGTAGTAACAGCCACAAACAACCACCCATAATGAGGTATTGTGGTCGGGGAGGGTGCGTAAATAGTCAGACACAGTTGAAGTTAAAAATGTTGACTTTTCCAAATGCTTGTGTCCGCTGCAACAAATCTGGAGCATCCTAGTGGAGCTAAATGATGGAAATGAGCAATGGATGAGGGTGGAGTTCACCTATGCGGGTGATCCATTCATGAACAGCAGCACGATGAGTGAATGTTAGGACATACTAAGAAAAGGTACGCTCTTAGTTTTAACATAATTTGCCTAGAACAGTTGAAATAAACAATATGTCAATTATTTGCTACATTAAGTTTGGTGACTATAATTACCATTTGTATGTTTGTTTATTTTCCCTCTCTATAAAGTATAGAAACGAAATGACTACAATAAGGAAATAAAAGATGAAAATTGAAAAATTAAACTTTGATATTCAGGGCTAAAGAAGAAATACAGGCTTCTACACTACATGGGTCGCGGTGAAAAGAAAGGATGAACTTGTCTTCTTCAACCTAATCCAAGTAAAATTAATTGTTTATTTAACACACCTTTAAATTGTCCTAATTCTTTGGTTTGATTAGACTAGCTCTTGTTGGAAACTTCCCTTCCCTTTCTGTCTGGCTTTGTTCTACAGTCATAACCACTTATCTTTCAGTTCCTAAAAATAAATAAAAACTATGCAACAAAAAAAAACTAATAAAGTTTTTGGAAACAATGAATCTGAAGTTAGAAAAACTCAAGCTTGAAAGATAGCGAAACTCTATTAAAGCCATAAAGCAATCCTCATGTTATCGATTCTTTTAAACAATTTAAATCTTTTCATTAAAATGTTTTCATTTTTTGTGGAGAACTGTCTTTTTAACCACAAGTGTCAGACTGAGTATGTATGCTGTAAGATCACAGTCTGCCTTGTGTATGGTTGCATTTTGGAAAGTTCGCAGTAAACTATTCTTAAAGTGCCCCCCCCCCAGTATCTCCACAAGTTGACACTTTTTTTGTTTTGTTTTACCCGGTTCCCAACCACTCCAAAAATGAAGTACTTAGAGGCTTAGGCATTTGGTAATACAGTAAGTTTGCTACAATGAAAATACACAGTAGTTACTTTGGGCACAGTTTAAAAAATAGTAATTTTATATCCATATATAGATTAAAGAAACTTTGATTGAAATTCCACTGACCCATAAAAAACAAAAACTCACTAAAGTTAAAAACTACTTGATATTATTGCTTAAATCAAATGATGGTTGTACAGATTTATTTAAATAGTTTAAATGAAGTAGAATGCAACATTCGTTTAATGCTAAAGTAGATAGTTCAATCAATACTTTCTACATGAATTTAGTCATTTATCAAGCATGTACAGAGAAAATAGTGACTGGTGTGGAAAATTCATTTAAATCATTAATTTAATGCATAATACACAAAAAAGTGAGAGATTTTGAATTTGATTATTTAGAAAGTTTTTCATGAACCTTATTGTATATAATGTGTATTTTAGTGTGTGTTTCAATCAGATAAAGATAGAAAAAGTTTGAATTACTCACATGTAAGGTTTCACCCATTATTCTTGTGAAAATATCCCAACTATCCACACATTTCGTGTTTTATTCAAAATTCCCTTTTCTTTATCCCATGTTACCTCCTAACAACAGAATGTAAGGTCACATCATGTGGATCTTGTTACTTTTCTCAACACCCAACGATGAACTCACGATGCGGAACTCTACAGCAAGGCAACTGATTAAGAGCAGTTAAGAACAATTTGTTGTCAAGTTTACCTTCTGTGGTGCAGACAGTCTGCCAAGACACTAAAATCCAATTATGTTGAGTGTTTTAATGCAGTGCTTGGGAAGGAACGTTGCTGGTGGGCCTGCTAGTGAAGCGACCATTCCCTTGTATGCAATTTTGGTATTTTTGACCCCACGACAAAGGGTGTTAATATTAATGTCTCTACAGAGACCACTATGCCAACATACTTCCGTCTAGTTTCAAAGCTTTACTGCGTTAGCTTAAAGGCTCTTGAACTTGTCGTTGATGAGCAAATGCATGGTTCAATAAGTTTCAATGTTTGATGAATATCATTGTTATTTTACAAACTGTAGCGTAATAAATAATTGATCAATCATATTGTTTGTGCTATTTTTACATGTTATGAATAAAAATTCATAACACTTTATCTGAAACTGTATACAAATCATTTTTGTTGAAAAAGAAAAATACGGTTAATGGTCAGGTTTGTATAATTTTCTCTCCGGAAAAAAATTTGCTTGAGATAATTATCGATACCGACTGATATGAAAGAAATGACCCGAAAGAAAGTATATAGTTTTGGGTCATACAACCCAAAAAAATGAAAGCATTTACAAGATGAAAAACAAGGTTAAGAAAGGAAAAGCTTGGAAAACTCAAACACTGTTGTTAAACCCATTGTGGTGTGCTTGTAAATGAAACAACTGAACATCTCACACACACAGCCAGTATGTTAACTTCAACTACTGCACCAAACACTGAAACTCAAGCTTCCTCATCAGTTTTAATAAACAGTGTTATTGTTAAATGTCATCCTCACTTGACAAGGAATCGGATCATTTAGCAGGTTTTCATGAACCAATTGTACAGTCACGTCACATATGATGTGTATATTAGTGTGCATTTAAATCGCTACAGGAATTGTCTTTTAGTATTGTACCTTTACGGCCCTTAAATAATATTACAATACTTAAGGAAAGTTGATATTGGTAGCATGTTATTTTGGATTACAAAATGTTCCACTAAATATTTGATCACTTTCAAGGCCATACAATTGTACATAATAATTGTCATTAATTTATTGGAATAACACACAAATACAAATTGCACCTTAAAATATTACAAATTAGGTGTTACTCACTGCAATAACAAGTCACACTTCAAATATTAAGTTAAAATCAAATCATTAACTTCACAAGCAAATGACATATTTTTCCAAAAGTGTGGTTATGTGCATGTTATCTGATAACATTGCATGTTGTTGTAGTATAAGTAATATGGTACCCAGAATTCTTATCATTACAGTGTCCATGTGGCAGTTCACATTGTTGATGCTTGATTCCATTCCTAAACATAATAAATCATAAATATATACTCATGCAGTCAACTATTATAAGATATATAGAAACTCACTGCATCATGAAGATGCCAAAAGAATGATAGAGGGGAAAACTTTATCAAAGCTGCAAAACTGAATGACTAGATGAGACTGTGGTACACTTGTTCGTTTTTGTTGAATTTGCAATATTTTATCACAGATGTTCTTCTGTATGTTCTCTTTTGTATCCAAACCCCTTCCACACAAATTAAGTGTCCCTATTATGATTTTAAAAGATTCATTATTTGGTTTTGGGAGTCTCCAACAACAGGTGGATGTGCATCCAAGGTCAAAAAACACTTTTGTTTCTTTCAACATGCATTTCATTTTACTGGATTGTTCAACGATTCCCATATGATCCGTTTATTCCCCCACCATCATTTGCATGACACAACCTGAGTTTTCGCAGAGCTGCTGTTTAAACTTTTTTTTTGCAAATTGCAATTTGCATCAGAGAAATCTCAACCAGCACATCACAGCATCTAGGGTTGGGCATCACCAACTTGGATTGGGTATCATTTGGGTTTTTTGTTTTGATACCGGTGCCAAACCGATACTTTTAAAACTGTACCAGTGCCAAAACAAGCTGAACCAAATAAAAAAGCCACAAAATTATGATAGAGGACTTAAGAATACATTTTTATTTACAATAATAAAAAATATAAGTAATATTAATATACGAAAAGGAACAAAACACAAAACAAAAGCTACCTAACCAACTACAACAATTTAACCACTTCTAATTTTAGCAATTATTTTCCAGAAATATTAACAATTGTTAGCATGAATGCAAGAATGATTTTCATTTTGCGATTAACATTACATTAGCCTACTAATAACCTGTGGAAAGGCTGCCGCTGTCCGTCATTATAATCTATGGACTATTTTTTGCGATCGGGAATGACTGAGGCTGGTGTTTCGATAGCGTCACGCTTTGGCCGCATGTTGTTGACCACGGTGCATCCCTCTGATTTTTTTTGTGCACTCATTAAATTTGACAAGTTTCATCCTTTACACTCAACTGTTGTGAAACATTTACAGCGTGTCAGAATCCTTTCATATGTAATATAGCGACACATTCAACTTTAGTTGTAGACATTTAGTTTAATGCGAGTTGTTTAATTTAGCAAGCTAAGCTAACCGTAGAGCACCTGCTGTCTTGTGCAGTCAGAGCCACTATATAATGCAAAGCGTTTGCTCCTGCATTTGCGCCCTTCTCGGAGGTACGGATGAAAAGAGGGGGAGATGAGGGATGGAGGGAGAGAGGGACTAGCTCATTCATTGGAATATTTTCATGTCCTTGAAATTGGACCGACGGATTGAAAGAAGATGATCAACACGTTTCCAACAGTTCAGGCATTTAAGTGGCACCGAAATGAGGTGCTGAAATTCACATTCTGTTTCGGCACAGTCCAAACTGGTTCTAGAGGTACCGGTTTCCGTATTGACACCCGGTTTCAGTACCCAACCCTATCACCAACACGACATAAGATAAATATGTCCTTGAGTATATGTCGTGAGTAAAATTTACAGAGAGATACGGGTTTTCAAGTGTGTGGTAATATTTTTACAGTTAATGGAGAGAATTAAAAGCAGGTGAGAGCTCAGACATAAGGATAAGTAGATACACTTTAGTTGTATAGCACATTTTCTAGTAGTCAAGTTACCCCAACATGTTAAAGTGATTAAAAATAATAATAAAGTTTAAAATGATGACAGACAAATATAACTTGTAAAAGTATACAAAACACAAGAAATTTAACCACAAAATCAATAAAGCAGACATTGAATAAATTTTCTATACTATGCTTAGAAGCTGAACACTTAACGGTCATTGGTTTATCTCTGAAATAGGGTCTACCCGATTAGTCAGTTCAAGGAACAAGGAACAAGTCTGGTTTTGGTTGACCTGTATTATTTAATCATTGCTTCATTCAACATCTGATTGAGTTCCACCCTGGCTTGACCAGGAAAGCTTGTGGGCCACTGGGTTACAGAAGAACAATGGCATTCCTGTGCTCTGTGATGCCAGGTGCCGACAGGAACACGATCCCTTCCATCTGTATGTCTGTTCTGGCAAGCGTTCTGTAAGATCCAGGCAGTCGCCCCGCTAGGTCTATAGAGACTATTGTTCTAAAGCCTCTTGAATGAACAGATTAAATACCCCTGTGAGTGACCCTCCCATAATTTTGAATATAACAAACATATATGCTAAAATGAGAAACTTGTTTAAAAAGTGTTGGATAGACATAAAAACGCAGACAAACAAATTGTTTTGATGGGATACAGAACTTGTATCTGCTGAAATCTTGCAGAGGGTGGAAGAACAGATGGCTTCCCAACACTTCACCTGTGTCCCATAAAATAGAGTTCACTTCCTTTGGTGCAGAAAGCCCTTCCTTACGAAGTCTAATTGATTTGATACTCTCACATCTGCCTGAACTAATCTGTTGCTAAGAACATTTATTAATTAAAGAATTGTTCATTTACAAGGTAAAATCACAACAATTAGCAACAGCGATTTTAATAGTTAAAGCATTTAAGTTTCAGAAAGATGGTTTCATCAACAATGAAATGCCCTCAACCAACACACTACAATTCACCCACATCTGCCAGTGAACTTTTGCTAATAATTTTTTTTATCTCTATGTGCTATCGCAGTTTACACAAATGCAGTAGTGGTTCATTTTACCTACCTAATTGCAATTGCGTTCACAAAGAACCAAACCAAAACCATAGAACCAAAGCCAGTTCAATCCACACAGAAAATACCCTTTTTACAAAGACAGACAGAGCAGCAGCAGAAGAATAAATAATGAATAAATAATGTATGTCCCGTTCACCCCTCCGTGAAAACAATGACAGATCTGTACAGACACCCTCTGCTTGAATAGCTTTGTTTGAGTCTCCCAGGACCCACTGCCGCCCTGCTCTCATCTCCTAAAGCTCTTCTTGTGATTACTGAGGCAAGTGCACCATCGGCCCATCGTGATGATCAATCATCTACTGCCCCACCCAAGAGATCCAAATCTGTAATCAAATTGAAATGAGCGCATGCTGCCCAATCTGCTAAAATTTGAGGGCCAGCTCTAGCACTAAGCATGACTGACAGCTTATTCAGTAGAGCTCTAGTAGCATGCAACACAATACCTGATGATGACACTGTGGCGTGTTTAACAAAAACATGCTCAATTTCACCCGCCATGTCATCAAAGGACTCCTGAGAGTCAATGAACCATAACAATACCTCTTTGTCCCAGAGTGTGGTATTCCATAAGCAAACCAGAATTGTGATGAGGAAGACACAAGGTGGCTGAGGGGCAGAGGTTGTTACCACAGATTTCTGGTCTCGGAGTCCTTTTTACTGCTAATTCAACAATATTGTTTCAGCATTGATATCGCAATGAGTTTCTTCAAAACGCACAAATCACAGGATGTGCAATGTCAACTAGGGTTAATGCAACAGTCCGATAGCTCAGATGACAGTGTATAGTTTTGCAAAATCGCTCAACTCTACACCACCTATGCTGTTTAAATCACTATGCACACACAAGTGTGCTTTCATTTCCTAAAAATATAATTCCCTATGAATGTAATAAAACATTTTCTCAAATTACTTATGTTTGGTTTGCAGGAGATTTCTGCGAACATCAAAATACAGTGTATGTTTGCATATACAACGAGAGGAGAAGGTTTGGAAATGCTGAATCGTGATGTTACTCTTGTGCTTAATACACATCACGACCAATGTTTCCCCTACCATTAAAGAGCAAGTGTGTAGTGCCAAGGGCTTTTCAGCTCACAACATAACCCTAGTTCAGGGAAGGTCTGGTGTGCTTTCTTTAACTAAGATGCACCCAGGAATCCATTTAACTGTCAAACAACAAATCCCATTTAACTTCAGATAGTGTCATGTTCTTTTATTGTCATGTTTTTTTTCTATATATTATTTAAGTTATAAGGTAAGTTTTTTTACAACAGCCATGTTTTGCTGAGCTCTGCTGAACTCAATTCGAGAGATATTTGATTGAGTCAGATCCCAGCGCGAGGACAGATGATGTTAACATTAAGAGCTAACATTAGCTGCTGCTTCATTGAAGAAAAGGAGAGCATGTTGTTGTATAGTCCACTTTTTGTAAAATTAAACATTAAAATGAAATAAGGAGCTTTAAATTGGCATTCAACTATTTCATTCATGTTAATACTTACATTGAAGAGACTGTAATGAAGTGTTTCTTTGTTGTTTCTTTGTTTGTGTTGTGTTATAAGATGCAGAGCAACATTTTATTCACTCCTCACTCAAACTTTCAACTTTGTGGAAACTCCCCCAGCTAAGTGGAAGGATTAATTTGTTTAAGTAAGGGTAAGACAATTGTTTCTAGTGAGACATTTCACTCAGATAACCCTCCATGTTCGGGCAGTAACGTTACATAAAAGCGAAGCCTAATGTGGAAAGGTAATCGTCAGATCGGGAAAACATTAAATTAATTAATCTTCACAGTGTATTAAGAAAGCATGAATAAAATACAAAT
Source organism: Danionella dracula (assembly GCA_900490495.1). Taxonomy (NCBI): domain Eukaryota; kingdom Metazoa; phylum Chordata; class Actinopteri; order Cypriniformes; family Danionidae; genus Danionella; species Danionella dracula. The sequence continues at coordinate 23,514 of UELW01000252.1, read as the reverse complement.
ATTCTTTAAAAATATAAGCGATCAAACCTGATGTGCTTTGGGTGAATGGTTAAGGCATAAAGCATGAGTGCACTCTGTAACAGTCAGAAGTGAGCAGGTTGTCATCCCACTCTCATGTTAAAACTGCCCAACTTTGATGCAGAAAAATAGGTTTACAATTCTGGTGCTGTAATGTTTTTATTCAAATAGTTAGTTTTAGAGAGCAGATTGGTATCATGGTGTTATTGAATGACACAGGTGATGGGAGGGTCGTAGTGTGATCTTATGTCAGTGTACTGGCTAACAGATTTGTTTTCGAAAGGACATGGCTCTGTCTCATCATACGTCAGTTCTGTGAGGACATGGGCATTCCCACCTGGACTTTTTTACCGTTCAATAATGATAAACCGCGGTTCTCTGGAAAACTTACACATCTTTGCCAGGCCAAAGTAGATGCCTTCAGGAGCAGAGATCGTGTTCTCTACAATCAGCCCAGGAACACACTAAATATGGAGATCAGAGCAGCTAAAAGGAGCTACTCCAGAAGCTGGAGAACCAGTTCTCAGCTAGCGGCCCTGCATCAGTGTGAAGACCAACTACAAAACACCTCCGCCCTGCTCGATGGGCAATCAAACTTTAGAGTACGAACTCAATGAGTTCTACAGCAGATTTGAAACCCACAGTCTGGCATACTCCATCCGCTCTAACGACTCTTGATCCACCAGAGTAAACATCAACAACTGAAACCCTCACTTCAGGACTTCAGATCAGCGAGGTCGATGTGGGTCGACTCTTCAGAAAGGAGAAGAGGAGGAAAGCACAAGGCCCTGACAGGGTCTCACCAGCATGCCTCAGAACCTGTGCTGACTAGCACACCCTCTACTCAGACTCAGAACACCCATCTATTCTACACAAAAATCTTCAATAGATCAATGGAGCTGTGTGAAGTTCTTGCATGCTTCAAGCACTCCACCATTATCCCCATACCCAAGAAGGCAAAAATCATAGGCCTCAATGTCTACAGATCAGTGATTCTCACATCTGTGGTCATGTAGAAGTTTGAGACACTGGTCGGCTTACCTGAAGGACATCACTGATCCCCTACTGGACCCCCTGCAGTTTGCCTACCGATCCAATCTGTCTGTGGATGATTCAGTCAACATTGGGCTAAAGTACATACTGCAACATTTGGACAAACCAGGGACTTGTGTAAGGATCTATTTTGTGGACTTCAGCTCAGCATTCAACACCATCATCTCATTACTCTTTTGGAATACACTCCACCAGTTCCTGACTCTATCTGTTAGTGGATAACCAGATTTCTGACCGGTAGACAACAGCTAGTGATGATGGGGAAATTTATTTCCGACACCCGCACCATTAGCACTGGCACCCCCCAGGGGTGTGTTCTCTGCCCGCTACTCTTCCCCCTCAACTCCAAAGACTGCACCTCCCAAGACTCCTCGGTGAAGCTCCTGAAGTTCACAGACGACACCACTGTCATCGGTCTCATCCAGGATGGGGAGGAGTCTGCATACAGGAAGAAAGTGGAGCAGCTGGCTCTCTGGTGAGCTAAGAACAAACTGGAGCTTAACATCTTCAAACAGTGGAGATGAGCAGCACTTTGGCACCAGTGGAGTAATTCAGGTTCCTGGGAACCACCATATAACAAAACTTTAAGTGGAGTGTCCACATTGACTCCATTGCAAAGAAGGTCCAGCAATGGCTGTACTTCTTGCACCAGCTGAAGAAGTTCAACCTCCTACAGATGCTGCTGACTCAATTCTACTCAGCGGTCACCGAGTCTGTTCTGTGCACCTCCATAACTGTTGGACTTAGCTTGATTTGAAATCAGACATCCGGAGACTCCAGAGGACAATTCAGACTGCTAAAAAAATCATTGGAGCTCCCCTATCATCCGTTCAAGAACTGTACACCTTACATAATGAGAAAGAGGGCTCTCAAAATCACTCTGGATGCTGCCCCCCAGGCAGCCATCTCTTCCAGCTCTTACCCTCTAGCTGGCGCTTCAGAGACCCAAACCGCAGGACAGCCCGGCACAAACACAGCTTCTTCCCTCAGGCCATTCAGCTCGTGAACCCATATTTCCCCACCTACACTCTAAAATATTAAGAGTATCAATCTAAATATTGCACGAAGCAAAGGGACTCTGATGTGGACTCTTTGCACAAATGTTGTTGTTCAGTTGTTGCACTTTAATTTTACTTATACTTTGGTCTGCACACTACCTCCAAAGCACATCTCTTAACCTTGGACTTCAAAGGTTATAGTTCTATTACTTAGTATTTTTACTACCTCTATTTCTAGAATACTGCTATATTCTATTATTTTTAACTACAAGTTAATATTCTATTACTTTGAGCAATTTATTTATATAACCTGTGTTACTGTGCAGTGTAAGTCATTAGTAATTTTTTGGAACAACATTGGGAAGTTCACGTGCACCATAACAAATTCCTTGTGTGTCTTCTGCACAGGCACACTTGTCAATAAAGATCTTTCTGATTCTGTCCATGCTATACACAGTGAATTCTTTAATACACATCGACAGTAAATAAGACTCTCAGAATGACGCGCAAATGCAGGAGCAAATACACTTGCTCTGAGCTTAGCTCGCTAAATTAAACAATGCATTAAACTAAATGCCTAAAACGATCGAAAGTGTGGCTATATTACACATGAAAGGATTCCGACCCCGCAACGTGCTGCAAATGTTTCACAGCAGTAGCATATAAAGGAGGAAGCGTGTCAAATTTGATGAAACATTTGAGCGCACATAGGAGTATACTTGAAAGCATGTGTTCATCAGCTTGTGGACATCAGGTGGCGCTATTGATGTGGATATCCTCAGCCTCAGTCCTACCGATCTCAAAAAGGAGTCCACTGATTATGATGACGACAACAGCAGCCTTTCCACAGGTTATAAGTAGGCTAATGTAATGTTAATCACAAAATGTAAATCTTGCATTCATGTTCAAAAGAAAAGCTAAAATTGGAAGTGGTTAAATTGTTGTAGTTGGTTAGGTGGTTTTTGTTTTGTTGTGTTTCCTATTTACTTATATGTTGACATAAACTTCCAACATTTAATATGTTCATACATTCTAAGTGTTAAATTTTTTGTTCAATAAAAATGTATCTCGAGTCATACATTCTCGAGTCATCCACCGTAATTTTGTGGCTTTCGTAAGTATCAGTTCAGTCACCGTTTTGCCACCGGTATTGTTTTAAAAGTAACGATTGGCACCAGTATCTGGGAAAAAACGAAGCGGTGCAACAGACACGATGAACCACCAACTGATTATTCATTCCAGTAAAGAAGTGCGGAGCAGCTATCAATAATATATTTAATATGTTAATGTTGGCAAAAGATAAAGGTATGAACAGCATAATTCATGTCACACGTTAAGACCACATAATGTCAAACTTCAGCACTCATTTTTCTCTGTAATCAAAGCAAGATGTAGACTGCGGGTTACATTTAACATGCAACAAAAAGAAAACTTACATGACATAACATATAAAAACTTATATTTGAATTTCTAATCTTTCCCTTAAAATCAGTTGATAGATTTTTGCTTTTGCATGAATTTTATTGCAACAGAAGTTTTCTTAAGTTACCACCTACTTTGTACAATGATTGAACAATAACTCTGTTAGGAAAGCGTTTTTGTCCGAGATCTAAACTTTAATTTATATATTTATAAAGATTTAAAAGGTACACTGTCTTGTCTTTTTCTATTACTCTGATGCTCCTCTATAGGATTCCTATTTTTCTACAACAATATGTTCAGATGATGCTAACTTGCAACATTTTACAAGTGATCCTTACTGGAGTGCGCATGTTCTACACATGCTAATGTACGTATCCTACATGTGTTATGTTACTTGCTGAATGTGAAAGCGAAATGCGAGTGGATGTGGCCCTACAATGGACTAGCTGTTAATAGCCCCAGCAGCATCATGTGACAATAGCCAGGAAAAAACTGGTAAAGAAAAATCTTTGTTTTTCATGCTTGATTCCCCAAAGCCTCCCCAGTTTCTGAATGTGTGGCCTTGTGATGAACTGGCAACTGTTATATTTCACCCAAATGTGAGTCAAAAATCACTGACTTTAACAAAACAATCTTGCTCCTTCAACTCCAGCTGAATTTTCATGTCACATTGTAAAACAAACTCATATTTTAGCTGATTGAGGGCTTTCTGTGTATTGTGTTGTCTGCGTGAATTTTAATGCAGTTATTGCTTACCAAATACATTTACATTGATGTTACGTACGTTGTAAATTAAGACTACTAACTTTTAAAGCAAAAATATTCCTGCCATTTGGATGAATCTAGCATTGTTATTAATAGTTAATTAAGGACAGTTTATGCTAAGTTTTCCTTATTATAAACCGTATTATATTATAAGGTAACGTTATGTTTCAAATACCGTCAAGAAAGATTAGTGTTTACTCTATCAAGTTATTAACTGTTAGTAAACGTCAATTCAACTAAGAGGCAAAATATTAAGAATTACTTTGACGCCACGGCTCGCCATACGTGTCTAATTGTTCCCAGGTGCTATTTGTAAGGAAGAAATGTTCCTAGCACAAACCAAGCAGAGGCTTTGGTGGAAGAAGAAGTGTTGCTCCAGTTTAACCCGTCTCCCTCCTCTCGCCGCGGACACATGATCAGAGCAGAGGGAAGCGGCTACACAGAACTGGGAGCGGGCTCGAGAGCGCGACTTCCACACAATAATGATGAAATAATTTACCTTTTCTCCTCCCGACGGTGCACGAGAGGGTCGCAGAGACCCTTAGCTTCGCCTGAGCGTCCACTGGCTGAAATGTGATCTTCAGATGGCAGAACCTCAAAATTTAATCCCAAACATGATCGAGCGGAGAGCTGGCCCGAAAGACAGCGCCTCTCTCTAATTCTTCTGTTCCGTACCGAAGGAAAAGACAAGCCGTTAGGTTCGTGTGCGCAGAGAGGCCTGTTCGTTGTAATTGAGCTGAAAATTGGTGGAGAATCGAGGACAGTCCGCGGGACGCTAGGTGCCTGCGCTCCGGCTGAGAGCACTGAGTGAGCGCCGCTATTCGGTGTAACGGAGATGGAGCAGCAGAAGAGCCCCGCCCACACCCACAACCCGGAAGAGATTAACAGTGACGCTTCAGGTTCAGAATCAAAAGTTTGTCACAACAGCTATTTCTTTTCTGTTTTGATCGTTGTTAGCTAATAGCATAAGCAATACGTCAAATAAAAAAAAAGGATGATATTGTTTACTAAAGAAATTTGATGATTTCCCTAAATAAAACCAAAATCGAAATTGCTCTTCATCCATTTTTAGGTTCCTTGTGTTTTAACACAAATATGAAATCATTCTAGTCCGTTTGTCTCTTGATAAGTTTAATAATAATAATAGTAACAATCCTGTTAACGGATGTAAAATATTTAGGTATTTCTCTAAATAAGATGTTTTAAAAAGACAAACTAAATTTTAAACATATGTAACAAACAAAGAGATCTCTCAGAAGAGATCTTTCCATTCTGCGTAGAATTTCATTAACCATAGGTAAAGCCATCTCGAGATTTACTTCGGCAAGCCTTTCTTTATTTGTGACAGACTTCGGCTGTAAGGGGAAAAATTAATTTTAAAACTTTGATGGAAAGTTAAACACCATCGCATTAAAAGGTTCTATTAGGCGATAAAAAAGGCTTAACTTCTCACACATGAATAGTACTTTTAAAACAATTTGAATTATTAAATGTGTAATAAACCTTAATTCATCATATTTTTATTACCAATAACATCTTTGTAAAAATTGATGTTGCATTTTTATATGTAACCTATCACCCTGCAAAAATCTTTAGGTTATCTAAATCTCATGAACAAGCTTTTTTAAGATGATTCTTTTTTAGTTTCACAATTTTTCTTTTCAAAGAATGCCAATTTGAAGCAACAATTGTTTAATGTAACAAACACGCTTAATTATTTAAATCTGTATAGAGACATTGTTTAAATAAGAATTTAGTTTGACTTTCCAAGTAAATTTTTTGTAGCTCCATTGTATCCAAATTCAATTCACATTCCCAATTACACTTAAACTCTTAAATTCTTGATTGTAATAAAGCCATTCCCTAGGGTTAAATAATCTCAAAGCATCTTCCATTTTGTAATGTTAACAACAACGATATGTTCTTAATTAATGGGGAAAAGATTTTTGAAAACAATACATTCAATTGAAGATGTAAGACAAAAGTAAAGTTATGCTTAAGTTCTACTGAAGTTGTAGAACTGGGAAAAAAAACTTGGCTACTACCTTAGCACATTCACATTCAAATTCATGTATCTTGGTTGAAAACAACATTAATTAGTAATTACTTTTTTTTAAGTGTCACTTGCCAGTTACGATGAAAGAGTTTGACAGTATTTGATGCTGTTCCTTCTGGTACTGTTATCTGATACAGATATTTAAAAAAAATCTTAAAGTTAACAGTGATATTACAAAAATAAACAATAAGGATTTGTTCATATAGATATTATCAAAAAAACTATTCACTAATACAGATGGAACTGAATAGTATCATAGTCTCTTTGTCTCATTAACAAAGATGTACTTCATCGTTCAAAGATCATTACTATGTATTCACAATACAAAACAGATTGCAACCAAACCATGAGATACTTTTAATTTGCAGACTCATTAAACTTATTATTACTCCTAAAACAGCTCAGATTCCAGACTGAAAAACTTGTTGAAGTCCGACTAGCATGTTATATGAGCTCACCGATATCATGACTATGTGTTTAGTTCCCTCCCTCCATCTTCTTGTCACCACAGCGAAATGAACTGCCATCTCAGAATACATTTCACGCAGCGGATGCTCTTCCAGCGGCAACCCACTATTGGAAAACATCCTCACACACTCATTCACTATGGCCAATTGTCTTTACCCAATTCACCTCTATCGCATGTCTTTGGACTTGTGGGGGAAACCGGTGCACCCTGAGTAAACTTATGCGATCACAGGGAGAACATGCAAACTCCACACAGAGATACCATCTGACCCAGTTGAGGCTCGAACCAGCAACCTTCTTGCTGTGAGATGACAATGCTACCCACAGCGCCACCCATGTGTTTAGTTCTCTCTTTAAAGGCCCAGATAGCCCAACATTTAAGTTTCAGTCCATTTTTAGTGAAGACAGGTTGATGGTGAAAGACTAACATTTATGAGCCAATGTAATACATAGTTTTTTTATTAAGTTATTATGAAAAGCTTTAGCAACAGAGTAGTCGAGATGAAAGTAGCAGTAAAATAGTTGAAAATGCAAAAGGACCTTCCATCTCAACTCATGGAGACATGAGTTAGTATTTGACATCCTCAATATGTTGTTGTTTTTGTTGTTGTTGTTTCCAAAAGTTTCATAATTTATTTAACCAGCCGATTGTCTTATCTTGATGTGAACATCTATCCCAACAGCTTAAACATGAATGCTTTGAAGAGTGCAAAAATTGACAAACCCACTTCCTGATTTGAGAAAATAGAAAAAGGCAACAGCAACATGACCTTTGCTCTGTGAGTTTAACAGCTGTAAAAAGCTTTCAGAAAAGACCCAGGGTCAAAAGCCTCATCCTGTGTTTTTCTGTATATAGATATTCAAGCTACTTCTATTTTAGGTGTTTTGCTTCAGAATATTCTGATAAGAAGTCAATAACACAACCCTTTAATGTCGCTAATTTGTTACCCAAATCCTACAACTAAGAACAAAATGAAATCAGTGGCCCAAATTGATTCTAGAAATTAAATTAATTAATAAAATGGTTAATTGTCTTGACAGAAAGGATTTGGCAGCTATTGCAGAAAACTGCAAGTTCCATCACTGAAAGCAATCTGGAATTTAAAAAGTTTTAATTCCTCTAACTTTGCTTTACTTTTATTTGTGTCCCTCAAAGAGCAAAATCTGCCTTTGACTACTGTTACTAATGCTACAGTATACATATTGTTTGTCTGATATTGTCAGTGTTCTGAATGTGTTTTAACTTTTTTTTATTATTATTTTAACTTTTGACTTCTACTAGCCAGTCAGCTTCTCTTCATGTGAAGGATTATCTGGAGGGATGTCATAACAGAGAAATAGCATAGCAGCTTAAAGTCACAGTGTGTTGACACTTGGTGTTGTATGACAACACAGAAGCCTTTTACAACCTCAAGATGCTTATTTTGCTTGGAGGACAGTTAGTGAATCTTGTGAGTTTCAGGTTTTCTACTCACATTATGAATGTTATATTACTCTGTTAGCTTTAACCACTAAACTAGTGCTGTACTGTTGCTTAGTTGCTTTATAATTGAAGCTGAAGTTGCTGAACACAAGCATGTCACCGCCCAGGAAGGCTAAAAAGGAGAGGTAATTGTCACGGCCGGGTCTTGAACCCGGGTCTCTGGGGTGGAGACTGAAGTGTGAACCACTGAACCACAGGAGCAGGTGTGTTGGACCCAATGGAAATACACTCCAAGACGCAATCCAGGATACAAGGATTTATTAGAAAAAATTTTACTTCTTCTCAATAACAAAAAAAAAAAAAATAATATAGCAAAAACACAACTCAGATTCTTCTCGGAATGAGGAATAAAAATACTCAGTCTAACGAACATATAAAGAAAACTCCACGAGGGGAGAAAACAAATAGACAATAAGGCAACAGGAGAAAATCAAACAGTCTTACTGGACGTAGCTCAAGACCTCAAGGGAATGCACAGCAAGTTCACTGAAGCTGACTCAAAAACCAAGTGAAGTTCAGAGAAAAAGTGACAACTTAAATATACAGGCTGGAACGAGTCACAGGTGATAGAAATAAAGTAAACAAGAGCACATGAGGAAGAACAAAGGCAAAAGGCGAACTACGGGGACCTCTAGGGGAATGGAGACAAAGTGCAGGATGGTGACAGGACCCCCTCCTTTAGGAACGGCTCCTGACGTTCCTACCAGAGCTCCCTGGCCTCTGGGCATGGAACTCCCGGATTAAACTAGGATCCAGGATGTCTTTGGCCGGAATCCAAGAGCGTTCCTCTGGCCCGTAGCCCTCCCAGTCAACCAGATACTGAAGTGAATTCTGGACCCTCCTGGAGTCCAGTATCCGGCGGACTGTATAGGCTGGCTGGCCGTCAATGATCCTGGGGGGTGGAGGGGGTCTGCGAGGGAGGGCAAAGGGAGAAGACAAGACAGGTTTTAATAAAGAGACATGGAATGTGGGATTAATTCTAAGTGAACGAGGAAGAAATAAACGATAAGAAACAGGGTTAACTTTCCTTGCTATTCTAAATGGCCCGATGAACTTCTGGGACAATTTTCTTGACTCCACCCGGAGCGGCAGGTTCTTAGTGGCCAACCAGACTCTCTGACCAGCACGGAAAGCGGGGGGCACTTCGACGACGGCGATTAGCCTGATGCTGGTATCTCAGTGAGGTTCGAAGGAGAGCGTTTCTAGCTCTTCTCCAGGTTAGTCGACAGCGTCGAACGAAGTGTTGGGCTGAGGGAACTCCCACCTGCACCTCCTCCTCAGGAAACAATGAAGGGGTATAACCAAATTGGCATTCAAATGGGGATAGTCCAGTGGCTGAGGACTTGAGGGTGTTGTGAGCATATTCGGCCCACATTATGTAAGAAGACCAAGTCGTGGGGTTGTTGAAAGCCATGCACCGTAGAGTGGTTTCCAGATCTTGGTTTACTCGTTCGGTCTGACCGTTAGACTCAGGATGGAACCCGGAAGATAGGCTGGCAGTGGCCCCAAAGAGTCTGCAAAAAGCTCCCCAGAATCTGGACAAAAACTGTGGGCCTCGGTCAGACACAATGTCTTGGGAAATGCCAAAAACTCTAAAAACATAGCTCATTATGAGCTCCGCTGTCTCCTTGGCTGATGGTAACTTGGGCAGGGGAATGAACCGAACTGCCTTAGAGAATCTGTCCACCACAACCAAAATGACTGTGTTGCCCTGGGAGGGTGGAAGCCCTGTAATAAAGTCCAGGGAGAGGTGTGACCAAGGCCTGTGGGGAACAGGTAAGGGATGGAGCAGCCCCTGAGGTCGTTGGTGTGATGATTTTCCCTGGCAGCATACTTGGCAGGCCTCCACAAATCTTTTAACGTCCTTCTTCATGGAAGGCCACCAAAATCGCCTTTGGAGGAACTCTAGAGTACGGGTGTTACCAGGGTGGCAGGTCAATGGGGACTCGTGGCCCCACTGCAGGACCTGAGCTCGTGCTGACCGAGGAACATACAGAGCACCCAATGGCCCATTGCCTGGATCAGGTTCCTTGGTTTGGGCCTTCCGGACCACTTGTTCTAGATTCCATCTAAGGGGAGCAACAATCCTTGTACTAGGAATAATAGAAGAAACAGGCCTTTCCTGTGTCTCGGGAGAGTAGGCTCGGGACAAGGCATCTGGCTTGAGGTTCTTGGAACCGGGTCTGTAAGTCAGGATGAACTGAAATCTGTTAAAAAACAGAGACCATCGAGCCTGCCGGGGATTCAGTTGTTTTGCCTGCTGGAGATATTCCAGGTTTTTATGGTCTGTAAGAACCTGAAAAGGATGTTGAGCACCCTCAAGCCAATGGCGCCACTCCTCCAAGGCCAATTTTACAGCGAGCAGCTCTCGGTCCCCTACATGGTAGTTGCGCTCGGCATTAGACAGGCGACGTGACATGAAAGCACAGGGGTGTAGTCTTCCTTCCTCATTCCTCTGTGATAAGATGGCTCCTACCCCCACATCTGAGGCATCCACCTCTACCACGAAGGGTCTGTCTGGATTAGGGATAGAGAGAATGGGAGCTGAGGTGAATTGATATTTGAGATTCTGGAAGGCCGTTGCTGCTTCAGGACCCCAGTCAATCTTGACTCCTCCTCCCTTTGTCAGCGCTGTCAAGGGAGCCACAATAGAGCTGAAATTCTTGATGAACTTCCTGTAAAAGTTTGCAAACCCCACAAAACCGTTGCACCTCTTTTACTGTGGTTGGAATAGGCCAGTTGAGAACAGCCTTAATCTTGCTATGGTCCATCTCCAGGTGACCAGGGGTGACGATGTACCCAAGAAACTTTGTCTGAGCTACATGAAATTCACACTTCTCTGGTTTGACAAACAGATGATTTTCAAGGAGTCTTTGGAGAACCCTGCTGACGTGCCCCTGGTGCTCCTCCACTGACTTGGAAAATATTAGTATATCATCCAGATAAACAATTACGAATCTATTTAACATGTCTCGGAGGACATCGTTGATAAGTGCCTGGAACACGGCAGGGGCATTGGAAAGCCCGAAAGGCATCACCCGATATTCATAATGGCCTGTGGGGGTGTTAAAGGCCGTCTTCCATTCATCTCCTTGCCGTATCCGCACCAGATGGTAGGCATTGCGAAGGTCCAGCTTAGTAAAAATGGAAGCTCCTTGCAACAACTCAAAGGCTGTAGCCATAAGAGGCAGGGGATATCGATTCCGAACAGTTATCTTGTTGAGACCTCGGTAATCAATACATGGCCTAAGCCCCCCATCTTTCTTCCCTACAAAAAAGAAGCCAGCACCAGCAGGGGAAGTGGAAGCTTGGATGATGCCAGTTGCCAGGGACTCCTTGATGTAAGCATTCATGGCAGCCTGCTCAGGGGGAGATAAGGAGAAGACTCTGCCTCTAGGCGGAGAGGAACCAGGAAGAAGGTCAATTGCACAGTCGTATGGGCGGTGAGGTGGCAGAGAGGTGGCTCGGGACTTACTGAACACTGCCTTAAACTGATGATAGACAGTGGGAACTTGAGACAGATCTACAAACTCTTGAGGCTCGGGATGAGGAGCTGGAGGGCTCTGGGTTAAACAGGTGAAGTGACAAGAGGGACTCCAATCTAGAATGGAACCAGTAGACCAGTTGATATGGGGATTATGTCTGCGCAGCCAGGGATGACCTAGAATAACAGGGTACTCGGGAGAGTCAATAAGGTAGAAATCCTCCTCCTGCTGATGTTTAGCAATGGTGAGTTTCAGGAACTGAGTGGCCTCAGTTACTTTGCCAGGTTTTAGGGGTCTACCATCCAATGCAGTTACTGCCTGGGGATGAGGGAGAAGGTGGGTAGGGATCTTAAGTTTCTTGGCCAAGGACAGATCTATGAAATTACCTGCGGCACCTGAATCGATCATTGCCTGGACTGGAAGCTGATGGCTCTCCCAGGACAGAAGGGCTTGGAGTGCTAGAACAGTATTGGCAGGAGGAGCTCTTATTTTCCCCATCACAGTCCTCCTGTAACTGGGTGGGGACCATCGTTTCCCGATAATTCTGGACAAGTGGACCGAAAGTGTCCAGACGTACCACAGTAAAGGCATCGTCGCTCCTTCATGCGTCGTTCCCTTTCACTGGGAGAGAGTCTGGAATGACCTAGCTGCATATCTTCTGGAGGTTGTTCACCGACTGGGAGGAATCTGACAGGTGGGGCATGAACTGGAGAAACAGGTTTGTGAACAGGAGCTTGGGACTGGGATGCTCTGCCTCGAGTGATTCTCCGTTCTCTAAGACGATTATCCAGGCGAATGGCCATATCAATAAGGGATTCGAGGTCTTTGGCTGATTCCCGAGTGGCCAATTCATCTTGAAGATATTCAGCTAATCCTCCCTGAAAGCAGACCCTCAAGGCTTCGTCGTTCCATCCACTGCCTGCTGCGATGGTTCGAAACTCTATGGCGAAGTCTGCAGTGCTGCGGGACCCTTGACGGAGAGTCAGTAGACGTTTGGAAGCCTCTTGTCCACTAACTGGATGATTGAAGACCCGCTTAAACTCCTTCTCAAAGGCTGTGTATGATTTGCAATAACTAGTCTGGGACTGCCACACCGCAGAGGCCCAAGCTAAAGCCTTATCAGTCAGAAGGGTGATAATATAAGCAATCTTCGAGCGGTCAGTGGGAAAACTTGAGGGCTGAAGCTCGAAAGTGAGAGAGCACTGGGTGAGAAATCCCTGGCAAGAACTAGGATCTCCCGAGAATGGTTTAGGGGGTGGAAGTCGAGGTTCTGCAGCAGCTACAGGAGATATGGGAGGATTGGTGGTAGTTAGAGGTGGCGCATGAGGGAGGCTTTCAGAAAGCTGCCGAATGGCTTCTGAAAGGAGTTCTGAGTGTCTCGTCATTAACTCCTCTTGACGATGGAGGACCTCTTCATGGTGCTGGAATGAAGCTTCATGGCTGGCAATCACTGCCAACAGATCTTTGGCACTGAGTGTTTCTGGGTCCATGTCTGACTTGGTTTTTCTGTCACGGCCGGGTCTTGAACCCGGGTCTCTGGGGTGGAGACTGAAGTGTGAACCACTGAACCACAGGAGCAGGTGTGTTGGACCCAATGGAAATACACTCCAAGACGCAATCCAGGATACAAGGATTTATTAGAAAAAATTTTACTTCTTCTCAATAACAAAAAAAAATAATAATATAGCAAAAACACAACTCAGATTCTTCTCGGAATGAGGAATAAAAATACTCAGTCTAACGAACATATAAAGAAAACGAGGGGAGAAAACAAATAGACAATAAGGCAACAGGAGAAAATCAAACAGTCTTACTGGACGTAGCTCAAGACCTCAAGGGAATGCACAGCAAGTTCACTGAAGCTGACTCAAAAACCAAGTGAAGTTCAGAGAAAAAGTGACAACTTAAATATACAGGCTGGAACGAGTCACAGGTGATAGAAATAAAGTAAACAAGAGCACATGAGGAAGAACAAAGGCAAAAGGCGAACTACGGGGACCTCTAGGGGAATGGAGACAAAGTGCAGGATGGTGACAGTAATGAATACTTTAAACTGTTTATTTGAAAACACATTCAATACAACAATAATGCTGGTTTCCAGGAAGGACTATCTTCAAGAGGTGAGAAGGAGAACATTCACCCATCCAGCGGTGGGAGGAAGGATGCCTGGGTGAGTAGGTAATGTCTTGAGACTCTGTGATGAGTGAGGACAGGGAGGTGACAAACACAGGGTCTCTCTAAACTGAGGAATACTCAGGAAGAGCTGAGGCTGAGATGAGACCGGGTGCCCTGACAGGTGGAAGTTGGCTGTGAGGTGTTGGCCCACTTGAGGCACGAGGATCAGCCACGCCGAACACAGACACAGGTGAAAAACACAGGAGGTGCAAGGGAGTCTTGGGAAACAATCGATGAGGAGAGGGGAACCCAACTGATAGCAATTCCAAAGATAACTTGCATATACTGTATAGGGGTAAACCGGAAGTCGCCAGAGAACGAGAGGTTATGATGTCAACGAGCGACAATGGAGAAAGGAAGGATAACCCATTATATACCCTGAAGAGAGTCGTGATATTTGATGATCACGTGTTTCAGCAAATAGACTTCAGGTGAGGATAATTATTGTAATGAACGAGGTGAGTGAAAAAATAAAGCTCATTCTGACAAAGTTGAAGATATTGAGGGAGACTTATTTGAAGGAGAGAAGAACCGAGGTGAACAAAACTTGAAAACACAAATGTGTCATGCGATTTTGCAAAACTGTTCTGAGACAGTGTCTAACCCTATGTTCTATTTCAAATGTAAGAAATGTCATTCCATTTTACACACAAAAAATTTCACAGACAAATAAAAGTTTATCATTTTCAAAACCGAAGATAATTTCATTTACTTTTGTTTTGGACAAGCATTATGTAGTCAATCGACTCATTGTTCACTCTTAGAAGCCTTGGGGTTAGTGAGCATGACGTTTATCATTGTGTTAGAATGTGAGTGATGAAACGTAACAACCCAAACCGACTATCACTATTTCATCTGTGTTGATGAAGTTTTTGGTCATTGCTGTGGAAGGGCTGAAACACACCCTATTCCTTTTTTATGCTACCTCTGAGTTTTCTCTCTTTTGTTTTCTCTCTTTTGTTTTGCGCTATCTTTCTAAACAATTGCCTGTTAACCCCCTGATCTTTCATTTATTGCTGTTTCAGTGTGATTCATAAAACATGCATGTCATCTTGCCACTGTACCTCAGCAGTAAACTCCAGCAATTGTTTATTTATGTATTCCATGCAGCAGCCACTTGTAGACACATGGTGTTGATGAAATATAAATGAGACGTCAAGTGCGTGCTTTGCTCCATTCTTCTCCCAAGCTTTTCTAAAACACAAACTCTGCGACAGTACAATCAAAAACATACAATGGGACAAAATGAGGTGAACCAAACAGATGTATTCAGGTCAGCAACAGAGAGAGGATGCAAGTCTGGACTGTAACAGGAAAGAGGAGCTCTGTCCCTTCTTATCAGTGGTCGCCTGCAACATCTCATTTGTTTTCTAGGAGGAAGAGAAGTGTGTGGATGGTAATAGTGATAGTTATCAAACTGAGCAATGTCAGCAGGAAACACACAGGATGAAGTGTGGGAAACCTTTGTTCACATTCAGAACTCAATTATATCAATGGAAACGTTTATCCCTTTAAACCCATATTAAAATAGTTGATGATAACAGAAATCCAAAGTGGTATTTATGTTGTGCATTGATTAAAAATGTCTCCTTTATTGTTACAATGTTTTGTGAATACTTTTTAGGTTTTTGTCACTAGGATTTTTATTTTGTTACGCAATGCTATTTAAAGTAACATGTTCTTTACAATTGAGGTCTTTGTTAGAGTCGGAAGCTAAGGGTGCTTTTTATTGTTTTGTGTTTGAGGAGAGTTTCCTCCCCCTCTTTATTCTCCCACAGATTTGTGTTCACCCGATATGTTACTGGGGAACACTTCCATATTTTCATAACAGACTAGCAGACCACCTCTGCAAGTGTTTTCAGGATCAGTTTCATGGAATTGAAAGATTTCATTCACACTTGCAATAATCCCCCTTTTGAGGAAAAAGTCTGCTTGGAATCAGGCTGTGGAACCCAGTGTGAAAAAGCCCCAAGAGACCTGTGTGATGTTATTACTGACTCGTTTGTTCAATATTCACGGCAACATGGTGAGGAAAGGATGTTTTCATCTTCCGAATGGCACAGTAAATGTGCAAATTGGGAGGCTGTAGTAAGAACATTTTCAAAACACCATCCACTCCATGTCGCACAGTTTTGTGTGGAACAGTTGAGTCCACACACTGACCATGTGAGAGACTTTTATCTCAATACTCTGGTGACGTAACTACGTAATAGATCAGAAATTACTGTAGGAACATAAAACTGTGGGGAAGGTGGGAGGGGTAGTGATCGTTCTCGGAAATAAAACAGATTAGACGTTCTCAGTTTGAAAGTACTAAGAGTCTTATGTGTTTGAGTTATTTGGTTATAGCTTTAAAGCAAAGATGTACACATGGCAAACTTATAATTTAAAATATTTTTAACGTTTAATAGTCATGCATCTCCGAATTTAAGTATTGCACTATATGTGGGAATATTTATATTGTGTGTAGGCATGTTTTTTGGTCTCTTGCAGTTATTACAGTTTAGGTCAAGAGAGATGATAAAAAGAACAGTTAATGGACATAAGATTTCAGACCTCCTCTTTGATACAGCTACAATGATTAATTTCAGGGGTCTAAAACTCAATTCCTTGAGGGCCGCAGCCTTGCAGTTTTGCTCCAACATTTACTGAACACATCTGATTCCACTAATTAAACTTTTTTGACACGTTTGAAGGTAATGCTGTGCAATTTTTCAGTTGCATGATTCAGCTCCTGTTTAAACTGCACAAGTAACTCGCAGGGGTAAACAGTTTAAAGCACACAATTTATGTTCTCACTCTACGAGCCAATGCTCGGATGCGACCTGGCTGCTCACATTTTAAACCAATGAATGTATGGTTCCAACACAACATGCATGTCGCTCATTTGAGAATTCTCACCAAAAACAAATGAGCAATTTACGCAGTTCTTTGTGCAGAAGTTATTAAGAATAAAAGGAACAAACAAGGACAAGGAAATGGCTGAAAATACGTGTTTGCTCATGCGCAAAGAAACTTGGGCCAATCATCAAAACAGTTTTAGGACTGAAAAATCGTGGCAAAATGGGCAACTAATTGCGCACTGTGCACAGTGCCCAACTTAATTGTGTGTCTTTGAACAAATATAAAGCAACCATCTATATTTCTTATATAAACAGATCATAACCAGCACCTATGTTTCATTCATGGCCATGCAGTAAACTTCATACACAAAATAAGTGTGCATGGTCCCTTTTCTACTAAATACATGTATCAAATATGTTTTAGCAGCTGTGTATAGAAATACAGAGACAATTCGAGAGGGACAAAGAGGGGTTGCAGGTTGATTCTGAGCCTCCTTTACACTTCATTTGAAACCTATGGTTGAAATCACAGATGCTACATCAATGTTATACAGTCACATTGACTATCTTAGTTATTTTCATTTACATGATAATTTATTACTATAAAAGTAATTACATCTTTATAAACAACTTAATTGTTAACTTTTTATTTTATTTGGTAAATTTTCTATTGACAGATTAGTTAAAAAGAAGAAAAATACAGATCTTTAGCAATTTTTTTTTTAATAATTTTTTTGAGTTTTGAGTTGAAGAAAATAGCTTCATGTCAATGAACACAACTCTGTCTATTGACATATATACGTTTTGGTGATCTTTGGGAATCACGCATGGTAGCGATAAACTCTCCAAGGCTAGTAAGATTCTCCAAAGAACCCTAAACTCTTACCAAAAATAATTATGTACCTACGTGCATGCATTAACATAAAGCTATGAGCTATGAAACTCTAAAATCTTTGAACTAATGATTATGCTTAAAATACATATAAACAATATATATTAAAGCATTAGCAACCAGACTTGACTTTTACAACTTTTCGAGATTAAAGTCTGATTATCAATAAAATTGGAGATTTTAAGTTTTTGTGGAAGAATGATGATATAGCCAGGGTGAAGATTTCAATATTTTATATTTACTATTGAAGGATTATGCTTGATCAACAATTAAGAAATATTAGAGCATTACTATAAACTATACTAAATAATTTTAAGAACATAGGTAATACTCCATTTACCTTGATCCAGATTACAAATATTACCATAAAGGTTGTCTATTGTGTTTGGAGCCTGAATCAATTAAACATATTTTCTGCTTGTGTTATATAAGATCATCTGTAGAACATATAGTGGTTATTGAATAAATATTTTTTTGGAAGTGAAACAGTTCCAATATTTTTCTGGTTTGTATTGAAAATTAGCAGAAAATGTGTGTCTTTGTCAGTGGTCATCATGACAGTTAATGTTTTATTTTGTTGTACATTTATGATTGATTGGTGTGTAACTTTCTTTTGACTGCTGAATCTGAGATTTAAAAACACCTTTATTACTATTATCTATTTGTTTCCCACAGTTTTGTATGCTTTCCCAGTGATGGGTTGCGGCAGGGAAGGGCATCCGCTGCGTAAAACATATGCCAGAGAGTTGGCGGTTCATTCCGCTGTGGCGACCCCGAAAGGGAATAAAGCCGACATGAAGATGAATGAATGAGTTTTGTATGCACATCATAAGATCTCAATAAAAAGATTATAATAAAAAGAGGAGGGATAGCCCCTATACTAATCTAATGTGTGCAATGATTTATGCTGTCGGCGTTGTTTTCCGTTACTCAACAAAGGATCAGTGCGCTGTGAATTTCCTTGGGAAATAAACGCTAAACAATTAAAACGTATAATGTAAAGGAAACGTTGATGTAGCGCGACCAAAAACTACATTTCACATGTTTGTGTTCTTTACTTCCGGGTGAGCCGGATGTTGTTATTGTTGGCGTCGTTGTTAAAACGCGCAAATACGCTCCAGAATCTTAGCAATGTAAGTTAAAAGTAAATAAAAACACATGTCTGGCTCTTCTGAACCCGGTGTACCCAAAGGAAGGGATATAAATCCAGCGGCGCTCGAGATGACCAAACTGCAAACAGCGATAACGTCAGTTGCCCAGTCCCGGGGGAAGAAACGGTCGGTCAGCCCTGGCTCCCACACAGCCCCGCTGGCTAGCAATAACAGCAGCAAAAAGAAGAAAACCCAGCCCGGACCGTCCCTTGCACCCGCTCAGGTCCATAATTAACTTTTGAATTGTAACGTCACGTTGATTATTGTTAATTATTGTCTAAAACCTGTCAACTTTAACACGTTTAACACCATCTGAGAAATACGTCGAAGTGTCAAAATGCTTCTTCTGGAAGCCACTAACTAGTAAAGTCCATATAAACGTCAATATATGTAAATAAGAGATGATGATGATTTGATGAGTGATACACCTGACCAGGGTGTAACTTTACTCCCAAGCTTTTGCTCAGTTTGAGCTTAATGTAAGATGCAGCAGATTAACCTAACTGCTGTAAAGGAACTATTTTAAAAACCTGTTTTGACAAAGCACGCTTCCTGTTCGGACCCTAGTACATTAAACTCAACAGGAATCATTCTAATCAATCATGTAATTATGTTGTTGAATAATGAATTGTTCTGCTGTAGAAGCTAATGGTTGTGAAAATAAATAAGCAGGTTATGATTTCTTACGATATGCATTTGAGGAGATATTTTTATTTCACAGGTTGGACCTGTGAGTGTGGAGGGGAACTCTGAAGGCAAACCAGCGGCTTCTGTTGATGTAGAGACCACGATCAAGAGTGTACCATTTAAAAACCCCAATTTTGTAGTAAGATTTGTATTACAGAAGTTTAGGATGTTAAGTGATTTAGTTCAGTGGTTTCAATTAGTTGATTTCTTTTTCCAATAGCATTCAGGAATTGGTGGTGCAGCAGCAGGGAAGAAGAACCGAACATGGAAGAATCTGAAGCAGATTTTAGCACTAGAGAAAGCACTTCCCTGGAAAATTACTGATCCTAACTGTGAGTTGGGTTAACAGAAACATTTCACTGATCAATAATTAGCAGATTGAAAGTCAACTGGGGATTTGATAAATGTCATGTCATGGTTTTTCTTGTTTAGACTGCAGTATAGATGCACCTCCTTCTTTGACACCAGCTAAAAAGTACTCTGATGTCTCAGGTTTGCCAGTAAGTTTCCATCATAAAACACTTTTAATTAGAGTTAAACAATAAATCCAATCACATGATTGTAGTTTGCAGGTCACAAAACATGGTGTTTTTAAAACATAAAAGTCTTTCTCAAAAATGTGCATATTGTGATAAAGTTCATTATTTTCTGTAATTTACTGATAAACATTTGACTTTCATATATTTCAGATTCATTACACACAACTGAAGTAGTTCAAGCCTT
Organism: Danionella dracula; assembly: GCA_900490495.1. NCBI lineage: Eukaryota > Metazoa > Chordata > Actinopteri > Cypriniformes > Danionidae > Danionella > Danionella dracula. Next base: position 3,295 of record UELW01000252.1, on the reverse strand, counting down.
TTATTGTTTTAATATTGATGATTTTGGCATACAGCTCATGAAAACCCAATATTCCTGTCTCAAAAAATTAGTTTTACATTACAGAAAATACTTTATCACATTATGCAAATTTTGTGAGAAGAACCTGTAAAATCTCTCATTTTCTCTCACATTACAAATGAACTAACCAAAGAGAAAAAGAGTTTATTTTCTTTCTCCTCTCTTCTCTCCACTTGCTCTAATACAAGTGCACATTTAATAAGAGCAGACGGATTGAGTCCAATGTTACATCCCAATCTCAGATCACTGTTATAGCATGTTTACACCTACAAGGAAATTTGGATGTTTCATGAGTAATTTGCTTGTTAAGTAAAGTAAAGGAAGGTTCTCCATTAAATCTTTGCATTGGGAGCATCGTGTGCAGAGTTGTTTCTGTCAGCCATCCAAGATTTAGTCTTAGAAAAATTGTAAAATGTAGTACTTAGAAAACACTAACTAATTCAAATTAAGTTCAGTCAACGAAAATTAAAACTGTTTAGTTCAGTAATAATAAGAAAACAGACCACAGATTGGAATTGACTTTAGCCAATTAAGGTAATTGGTAGACTAGTTTTACAAATGCACATGTGAGCGTACTTTTATTTTTTAGAAACCCATTAAGATGCTTTTTTCTTAGAAAAAAAACTAAATAAAAACCACAAAGCGGTGTATTTACCTCAATATTTGCAATATGAACTTTTAGCCAAACTGCAATCTTTATTTCTAGTCCTTGTCCTATGATGTTTGTATTTGTTGTCCCAGGCAAACTACACTGATCCTCAGACCAAACTTCGCTTCGCCTCAACGGAAGAGTTTTCCTACATCCGTCAGCTGCCGTCCGATGTGGTGACCGGTTACTTGGCTTTGCGGAAAGCCACTTGTATTGTTCCCTGAATGAACACCAACATCAATGGTTGTTTAAGGAGTTAAATAAATACACCTATATCTCCTTCATGTTGACTTCAATGTGAATTTTATTGTTTAACTACATAAGTTTTTTTTTTACCAGTAATGTTGATAAAAACTTTTATATAAATGTTACTTGAATTTAGTTTTTTTAATTGTACGTTTGATTATGTTTATCTTGTTATTGAGACCTGGAGGGTATTCCATAAACCTGGTTAAGTGGCATAACTGAACATGTTTGAGGGTAAGTTAGTGAATAACCCCAGATTTCGGTTCTAAAAACAAAGGTATCTTTCAGGTTAGTTACGTAACCATAGCAACATACGCTCTGAACATGTTTCGGTCCAGTTTATGTTAGAGGGCAAGTTTGTTTCAGTGGTGTCATTGAGCATGTTGTGCCCTTTATAGATTTTCCTGTTGACTAATTTAATTTAACAAAATGCTTAAGTTCATTTAAGTAAAAAAAAATGTATTCATTATTTAATGAACATTTTGATGGTGCACATTTCTAATACAACAAACTTGGAATCTGTGGATAAAATGTAGAATTGAAATAGGGCTTACACATTTTTCTACCATTTCCAGGATACAACTCTCAGCAAGTGCTTAAAGCTTAAATGTCATGATAATGTGACTTTTCTGACATTCCTGGCATCTTGAAGTGTTGCTCCCTCATCAAAAACAAGCCTCAAGTAGTATTCAGATTAATTCATTAATGTTTGAGTAATATTTTATTCCTTTTTTCTCAGCTGAAAACAGCTAGTTTTCCATTATCCCCGCCTTTTTTCCTTATCCCCGCCCAAGCCACACCCACTTGTCAATCATACCAATCGCTAGAACAGCCTCTCTCTGCCGATGAGCGGAAACGTGGTGTGACCCGGAAGTGTGAGAGCAGCAGACCGGCGCTGGATAACCAATGCCAGAGAAGCCACGAGACCCGTCTGAAGTGAAAATGAAATGCTCAGCCGACCTGAAGCACGCCATCTTAGAGCAGATCTAGAGGAATCTTAGAGCAGATCTAGCAATTACGCCAACGTGAGTAATGCGCAAAGCAGCCTTGCTTGACCCAAGATACAGAGGTGATCACCAAATTTCGGCGCTTTTACATCACACATAGCTGTTGCCTGTCGATTATCCAAACGAGTAAATATGTAAGTTTATAATATTAAAAAGTAAAAACACTTCATGGTACATTGACAAATAATATATATTTTATTTTAAAAGGTGGAATACTTGTGGAAACATAAACTACAAAAGGGTGGTCATTAAGTTGACAACACAATTTTTGAACAATATCTTGTTGTGTATGTACCCACCTAAATTATTCAATCCACTTCCTTCCAAGAATAACAGAAATGAAGTAGCACATCTACAAACACAAAAACAGTTTTAAAATAACGTCTCTGAGCATTCTGCTATCTCTTTATTCTTCCAAGACTGGCTCCTCTATACCATCTACATCCACATATGTGGAGTAGCTCTCTCCTAATGCAGGGTCAATGTTGTGTGACACATACTAATATCAAATGTGACACTGAAAATTTGTCTTTAATATTACTATCATTTCAATATTCACCAACTTTTTTGCTTAAGGAAGAGTCTCTAAAAATGGCATCATGTACAGACCCTGCATGGCCATTATGTCTCAACATTATTGATTAGCTTGCATCTCAGTTTTGCCTAAGGTAGTGGAGAGAGTAAATTATTTAAATGGTTTCAAAGACTAATGTGATTTATTGATTCATATCATTGAATTATCAATTGAATTATTTGAACACAAATGTGTAATTTGCACATTGATGCAATAGAAAGATTCATTGTTAGCAAAATACACTCGTTGTCAGAAGCTTTAATAAGAATGTGGGTAGCATCAATGCAGCCAATAACATTTGGGATGTTGTAAAGGAAATGTAAAGTGTTCATTTAAAAGTGACCATATGAACCATATCAATGTCTGTAAAATGCTGTTTTTCACATAATTCACACTAAAATACAAACTTGCAAATTGGTGGAATTCCTCTTTTAACACTTGGACACTTGCCAAATTTTTTACCCTGGAAACTGTACAAACTTGAGTTGGACCCTGTTTCAAAGCTATGAAAGAATAAAGAAATGAAAAACAAAACAAATAAAAAAACAACTAACAACTAAAAGCAAAGCAGAGAATAGTTGTTGCATTTGGAATGTGCACTTTCAAAGGTTAATTAAATAAATTAACAAATAAATGTACTTAAATTAACCTAACTATTTTAATAAATGAAATTAAAGTTATTTAAGTAATTATTCAACAATCTATAAAGGGCACAGCATGCTTGATGACACGGCTGAAACAAACTTATCCTCTAACATACACTGAACCGGAGCAAGTTAT
>UELW01000031.1:274096-343635 GCA_900490495.1 Danionella dracula | reverse complement strand
GTTAAACCTTAACTCCAACAACTGATATTACTTCTACTAGTATAATTACTACAACTACTAATTATATTATTGCTTACTACTACTACTACCATTACTACTACTACTACTACTACTACTCCAACAACCTCTTACTTCTACATCTTCTACTATCCTTAAACTACTACCACTAGTTCTATTATGGCCACTACCACAACTACACTTATTTCTACTACTAATACTTTATTTAGTACTGTAATACTAAAGCTACAAATGTTAATACCTACATACCACTATTACTTCATGCCTTATTACTATTAGTACTACTAGTTACACTACACTTTTATGTAGTACTACATAAAGTGATAAGACAAAGTGCTACAACAACAACTACTACTACTACTACAAATACAATTAGTACAGCTATTCAACTTACTACTTATGCTACTACTTTTACATTTACTACCACCACCACTACTACTGCAACTACAAGTAATGAAATAAATACTACAATGACCACTATTCTTATTACTACTACTATTAATACTATCACTACAATTAATACATCTACTATTATAACTACTAGTACTACTACTACATATACTACTATTTTTATATCTTTTTATCTATACTACTACTACTACAAAAAGTAGTAAAATGAGTTAACTACCACTATTGGTGTACTACTACAAAAAGTATTTCAACAATTCTTACATTTACTAGTATAGCTACTTGTACTATTACTTTTACATTTATTAACACTTCTACAAGTAATACAATTAATGCTACAACAACTGCTACTAACAGTATTACTACTATTACACACTACTATGAATAATATTGCTACAATTAATACATTTTCTAGTGGCCTTAGTCTCCATGGTGTATGTTGATGTAATAAAACTAAATTAAATATTAAAAGTAGAAGTAATGGTATTAGTAGAACTAGTGATATTGATAGTCTTACAAGTAATAATAGTCATTATGGGGAAGCAGTAGTCGTAAGAGTGGTTGTAGAAGTAGATTGTGGAACAATAGTGGTAATTGTGTACGTACTAGTAGCAGTCATATCAGCAGTAATATAAACAGTTGTTGTAATATTAATTGTATAACTTGTAGTAGTAGTAGTAGTAAAAGTAGTTGTAGTGTAAGAAAGATATTAGTATACATGCTGATAGAATTTAAAGTAATGGTAGTATGTGCTGTATTAGTAGTAGAAGTAACTGTAGTAGTAGCAGTAGCCGTTTTAGAAGTAATACTAGTTGTAGCAATAGCATTAAGCTAATAGTTGTGGTTGTAGTGGTACTGGTTATATTTGTGGTTGCAGCAGCAGACGTAGGATTAATACATGAAGTGTTAAATGTGGCAAAAGTTAGTAAAAGGGGTAGCAGTAATAGCACTAAGCCTTTTGTCATAGCAGTACTCGTAGCAGTTAATGGGACTGCAAGTTAGAACTAGTAGTTGATGAAGTACTTTGAGATCACATAATTCTTCTTACCTAAATTTCATTTTTATGACAAGTTTGAAATTATGATTATTGATTTATAAATCTAATGTGTATTCTTTTAGATTTTAATATATTACCCAAAAAACTATAGCTCATGCATTATGCTTTGAGTCTTGCCTTATAATGATCATTTGGGTTTGTAATTACGTTTATTAAGGGAATAAATAAGTATCTGTTTGTCTGTTGACCTCAACATGTGATCACAGTTACTCTAAATTGTTTCTAATAAAACTGTGAAAGGGCTTTTAATTATAATGCTTTTATTTAACTTGCCCTTTAAGACTCTCAAGGTCACTGTACAGTCAAAAAAGGAAAAAAGGCAGACCTAGGTAATTAAATGCAGAGTAAAGTGTTATTTTCATTTTAATGTGCTTTTAACCATTAAACAAGGGTGTCATATATTTTTAAAGCAGACGTACCAAATTCTTCGAGTTGTTGCTATTTTTGTGATCCTTTTAAATAGCATTAACATCATATTTTCTTAATGTTATGGATAATTTCCTAAAACCACTGAATATTTGTTGTAGGGTTTTAAAGCATGCCTCATTAGCTGGGAATTCTGGAATGTTTGTGTGTGTTTAAGCACGCATTCTTAAGCGTAGATCCGCTGTCGCGATCGAGCGTCTTTGACTGCGTCTTGTGTGCAGAAGGTGTGTGTTTCATGACTCAAAATGTGTGTTTGACTGGTATGTGTGTGTCAACTCTGACTGCTCCCTGAGGGAGCTCCGAGGACTCGTTCTGGTAATCTGAGGCGAGTGTGTGTGCAGACGGAGCCGAAGTGAAGCGGTGTTCTGTGTCTCTGTCATCACCAGCACTCTGTCTGGACACATCCACATGCACACACACACACACACACACACGCACACACACACAGACACAAAAACACATGACTCTGTTGCTTACACTCAACACAACCTTCCTGAGCTGTAGAATATAGTATGCAGATCTAGAACTGCCAGCTCAATCAATCCTTCCTTTAAAGACTTCAGGCCTCCGGGGAAATTTTCTAGCTCTGCGCTCGCTCGTTTATCGCTCAGCCATCATAATCAGGTTTCAATTAAAGGGCCGGATCAGTCAGAAATCAATGCCTTATCATCATTCACTCGTGCTCTAAAGCTGTTCTTAAACAGTCATTTCTCATGTGTGATACAAAACAAGATGTTTTGAAGCAGAAGGCTCTGAGTATTATTGATTGACTGAGCTGACACTGCTGGAGGAGACTCAGAGTTTAATCTGAACTTGAGCGAGATGAGTAATAATGGGACTCTTATCTACTGAACTGGAGAAGTAAAGTAAACGGTGTTTCCGAGGATCTTGAAGTTTTGAGTCAAACACTGAATCAAGGGCGCTTTAAAAAGGTCTGCAGACTTTTTACCTCTCAGCGATTGTTTGAACCAGAGGAGCTGCTTTGATTTTCATCGACCAATCAGATTTTAGCATTAAACCTTGGCGTGTTCATCCAATCAAAGGTATGCGTTCAACCTTTTCATAATCAAGTATTGATATTAAAACAACATTCTGAATATGAAAACATCGGTTGATATTCAGCCTGGAAATTTAATCGACCAATCAAGTTTCAACATTAAACATTGGCGTCTTGGTCTGCCAATCATATTTTATAGTCGTTTAATTTTTAGCCAATCAAAGTCAAGCACCCAACCTTAAGAAACCAGCTGGTGTACTTTAGAATAATCTGCCACCAATCAAAATAAAGCACTGAAATTGCTCAACAGTTTTCTCAACAGTTTTTATGTTTATAGCGCTCAGACACCATATGCGTTTTAACAAATACAAGTACCTTTTTACCAATAAAATAATCTCTTTTTGCACATACAAATCCAAGATACCAGATGAAATTTTTATTAAATGGATTTAAATTGTATTAGCCTGAGTTCCAATAAAAGCACAACTGTAAAAGTTTGATAATATCTATTACGGTGTCTTTTTAGCCATCTAATGAATCTCAGTGGTGTCCGAGAGAGCGAGTCGAAGTATTAAAGTGTGATTGGCTATTCCTCAGCGTCACGGTGGCGCAGTGGGTAGCACGGTCGTCTCACAGCAAGAAGGTCGCTGGTTCTAGGCTCGGCTGGGGCAAGTGGCATTTCTGTGTGGAGTTTGCATGTTCTCCCTGTGATCGCGTGGGTTTTCTCCGGGTGCTCCGGTTTCCCCACAAGTCCAAAGACATGCGGAATAAGTGAATTGAATAAGAACAATTGCCCATAGTGTTAAAGTGTGAATGTGTGTGTGAATGTTTCCCAGCGATGGGTTGCGGCAGGGAAGGGCATCCGCTGCGTAAAACATATGCCAGTGAGTTGGCGGTTCATTCCGCTGTGGCGACCCCGAAAGGGAATAAAGCCGACATGAAGATGGATGGATGGATGGCTATTCCTCTGCGGCCACACGCAGTCAGAGGGGTCTGGCTAACATCTCCACGCAGTGTGTCAGAGCTCCCCATCAGCGAGTCACTGTTCAACCTGGGTCTGAGCCTCTCCATCCCCTGCTCTGGTGCGACTCGTCTGGTCTGGAGAGCAGAGGCTAATGAGAGCCAGCTAAGTGAGATAGATTTCCAGCCGTTCTGGATCTGTTTGTTATCCGAGTCTGGTCACATGACAGGAAGGAGGGAACACTGAGAGAGAGAGTGAGAGCAGAACTGTATTAAAAGATGTTCCTCTGGGCTGCTTAAAAAACTAGCTGTGATGGACGAGGCTAAGTCTGAAAACAGAAGGAAAGAAGGGAGAGAGTCAGCGGTGGTGGAGAGAGCTGGAGAATAGCTTGAGCTCCAGAGAGAGAGAGAGAGAGAGAGAGAGAGAGAGAGAGAGGAGAAGTTGGGGGAAAGTTAGTGCCCCAGTGGGGATTACTTCTGGAGTTCAAGCTCCTCGGATGGAGGAGGGAGGGGGGGTGCACTATGAAGTTGGATTAAATGTCCAAGTCAACTGTTTTTTCACCTTCGGACTATACGCAGAGCAGTTTCTAACAAAAGATTTTCAGCAGGAGAGCGGAGATTGCAGTTTCTGCTTCTGAGTGACAGAACGCAGACGCTTTTAACCGTTAGAGGGAAAAACATGAGGTTTATCACACCAGAGCCAAGCTAAGGATCCAGTTTCAGGAGAGAGAAGAGGAGCTGCAGACAGAGAGGAGAGCTTTGGAGCTGAAAGAGAAGCGTTTAGTCATCGGGATCTTTTTATATGTTTAATTCACTCTGATGTGTTGTGGATAAATCAAGACAAAATAACATTATACAAAAATTCACATTCATCAAATTATTTAAAAGTGGTATACCCCATGTACATAGATCAATAAAAAATATTCGCTTTAAAAATCAAGGTTTGCATTTAAGAGCTTTTGAGAGGTAAACTTAAAACAATTTGGTAAAAAAAAAAAAGTAAAATTAAGGTAGTGGTGGGATTCTGTGGGGAAAAAATAATTCAGGGGAAAGTTTGTGATGAAATAGACTTTAGGGAGAAATTAGAAAATATTGATTTCAGGAAAACATGTGAAATAGAGTAATGAGGGGAAAATCTGGGGTCGGGGAAAAATGAAAATAAATTATTATAAAAAAAATTTGTATTCAAAATATTACATGTTAAAAAAGAGTAAAGCAAAAAAAAAAATACACACATATCTATCTATATATATATATATATATATATATATATATATATATATATATATATATATATATATATATATATATATATATATATATATATATATATGTATGTATGTATAGGAGTGAAAGTGAACTTAAATTAGAGTTTAGGGTCATTCTTAAAAAAATCTGTATGGAAAGAAGTCAGCAAAACGTAGACTACAGGAGAACTTATCTGAGATAATATATATATATAAAGAAGCAAAAATCTATGATAAAGAGAGTTAAGTTAGGAGCAAAATTCTGTAGAAACTAGAGCTTTTTGTGAAGATACAAAATAGAGGGAAAATCTGTGAATAAATAAAATTCAAAGGTAAATCTGAAGCTCTATAATTTAGGACTAAAGAAAATTTTTAAAGGAAAATATATTCTGTGAGAAAGTAGAGCTATGAGGGAAAAATCTGGTCGAGAAAAAAAATAGGGCTGAAAGTATACATAAAATACGATTCAACCAAAAAAATCGAGTTTAGGGTAATTCTTTAACAAAAAAGTAAAACATAGACTTCAGGAAAAAGAATTCAAAGCTGAAAATCTGGAAAATTTTGTTAGAAAAGAATTAAATGGTAATATCAATAAACGTATACAAATTAACTAGCTGAGACTAACTGAGTTCATGGGGGAGTCATTAAAAAACTATTTAGGGGAAAAGTGAAAACTCAGTTAATTCAGTTACTCAATTAAATTGGGAAAAAAAACTAAAAATAGATACAATTCTGTAAAAAAAATGCATTTACATGTATGTGTTTAGCAGATGCTTTTGTCCAGACGGGGAGAGACGATATGAGATTTGTTACACAGACAAAGTCTATCTCAGCTCGCTCGTAGTAGAAGTTTTATCAATCAATTATAGCACAAAAAAATAGAGAGGATTTTTTCTCATAGTAGGTGTTCCCTGAAGAGAAGAGTTTTCAAAAAAGCTGTTCGTGTCGCTGCTCTCCTGACTGCATCAGGCAAAGAAATGTAGGAAGAAAAGTTCGGAAAAAAATCTGTGATAAAATAAGTGTGAAATCTGTGGAAAAAAGAGATACAAATCAAGCAAAATGTATGTGGAATAAAAAGAAAATGAAAGTTAATTGAGTCAGAAATTAATTGAAAATCCTTTCAGAAATGCCTCTATGCCCCTAAAAGTATTACAGTAAAGTAAAACAGTAAAACAACTTCTTTGTGTACAGACTTCTTTAGCTTCAACTTTAGCCACCTCGGTCACTGGTGAGATTTTTGATCTGTTTGTTCCTTTATCACGCTCTCTTTATGACTCAACAATTACATGAAGAACCTCAGAGTCACAATTGATGTACTTTACTGTCTTCTTAAACAAAAGGGCCATTAAAGCACCCTCTTGCTCTCTCTCTCACCCCCCTTATACTCTCTCTCTCTCTCTCTCTCTCTCTCGCTCTCTCTCTCTCTTCCTGTCTGTCTATGAGGGTCGGCTAAGGAAAATAAATGAGAACCATAACAAAGTCAAGAGCCAGAAGATCAATAAACAGCCTAATGAATACCATTCTCAGCGCATGCCCCGACCTGCTCGCTGAAGGACTCTTTGTTTCTCTGCAAGTGTGAAAAAGCAAAGGGGGTTTGGGAAAATGAGAAGCAGAACGCTGACGGAGTGGGAGAGGCCGTGGAAGGAAGGGCTCGTGTGTGTTTAAGGGGAGCCTGAGCTGAGCTGCAGTGCAGATTGACAGGAAATGGTGTCGGTTCTAAGGCGAGCGGGTCGTACCACTGCTGCGGGGGGAGGAGGGGGTGAGGATGGATGAGAGGAGGCCCGGACCCAGACATCTCTGCTTCTTCTAGCTTTGTGTTCAGCTGTTTGCTTGACTTGAGTCCACTCCCCAGCTGTCCTCGGACTCAAAGCCATTGGCACGGACGCGGGCAGAGCTATTTATTTCATTGGGCTGTTTTACTGGTCATGTGGTGCCTCTTGCCCGTGGGTGGTGGAGGTGTGTGTGGTTTATTAGGGGGAGCAGGAAGTCATCTGGGATGACTAGCGAGGCAGTGGTCAAGCCCTTCAACTGGTCAAGAAAACTGTTTTTGAATGCATATAACACAAGGAGTACAATGAAATGTAAAAAAAAATCGTTTTGTGGAACATGAAAATCATTTACATTTTCATTTATGAATTTGGCAGACGATCTGTAGGGGTCTTCTCTGAAAGTCAAATTCTTATTAAATCTTTTTTGCATGTGATAAAATGAGGGGACATCTGTGGAAAAAAGATTGCAATTGAGAGAAATGTATGTGGACATTTATGTGGGAAAAAGACAAAAACCATTTACAGTAAAATTCGTACTCAGTATGTTTTGTGATAAAATGAACAGGAAATATGTGGAAATGCAGCAAAGAAATCTGGGAAATGTATATGGAAAAAAAACAAAATCTTTTAAAGTGAAAATTATATTTAATATTTTTTGTGTGAGTAAATGAGGAGGCATCTGTGGAAAAAAAAGAGAAATCAAGAGAAATATATGTGGACATGTATGTTGAAAAAAAGTCAGAACCTTTTACAGTAAGATTCAGAAAAATGTTTTTGTGTGCGTGTGCGTGTGTGTGTGTGTGTGCGTGCGTGTGTGCGTGTGCGTGCGTGTGTGTGTGAGAGAAAATGAGCAGGAAATACGTGGAAATATTGCCTAGAAATCATGGGAAATGTATGTGGAAAAAAATACAAAATCTTTTAAAGTAAAATTCGTATTCTATCTTTATTTTATAAAATGAGCATGAAATCTGTGGAAAAATATAAAGTAAAATATATATTGTTTTTATATAAAATTAGTTTGATATCTGTGTAAAAAAGAGATAGAAAACAGGGGAAATGTATATGAAATATATGTGAAAATCATAATGTACAGTAAAAAAAAAAGTATGAAAAAAAAAAAAGAGTTTTGTAGCAGAAGCAGCAGGTGAACACAGACTTCTGGTTTAAATTTAGGGATTGTAGTCTTTTGGACAGAAGCTTTTGACTGTTTTATTATAATTAAAGATATTAAAAACATGGAGAAAAAACAGTGAAAGCTGTTTTATGCAGGAGTGTTTGTGGGTTGACGCTCCCTCAGCCGTCTCCTCTCAGGAGCGACGCGGATACATTTCTGCGATCACAGAAGAAGAATTATTTTTGCTCAAAGATTTTTGTAGCTCATCGACTACGTTACACATGACAAAAAGGTCTCATACGTTTATTATTAGAGCTTATACCTCGAGGTATTGAGCCCAAAAAAGAGAATCTTTGCGTCTGTGGATGACTTAACTAAAGCTACAAGTTAAAACCTTTCTCTAGGTTACTGCTGGGAGTTTTTCGGAAGTTCCTGCAGAGAGCGAATGTGCAAAACAAAGCTATGGCCGCTGCTAGAATCGGAAACAACTGAACAGTATTAGACAGAACACAGAAATATTATGTGCAAGGAGTCTATAGCTTTAATGGGTTTTGAGTGTTCTATTGTTCTAATGAATAAGCGCCAGCAAAAGGACTACTTGAGAGTGAATACTTGACAGTGTTTACTACTGAAATGTACGCTTCTGACACTGCTGGTGCAGACTGTGAATGCGCGTCTGATATTGCTGGTGTTAAGCTAAGACTGTGTGACTGCAGCTAGACCCTTCTCCTGATTTCATCTGTGCGTGAGAGAAACATCTATAAAAAATAGCATTTAAAAGTGAAAAAAAATCTGCAGACATCAACATCATGCATTAAAGTACATTTTCTTGCAGCAAAAACTGAAAACTCAAATTCTAATCGAATACTTTCCAGGAATCTTCACAAATGAAAAATCCTCTCAACTTGAATTGAAAACGGGTGAACTGCACATTAAAGGTCCAAAAACATCCCTCTTGAAATGTTCTCTGAACCTTTTGGACTCAAAATCACGTGTACGCGTCTGCGCTTACCCTGAAACACGCCGTACTCGCAGCAAACAAAACTCTTGGACCTGGAATGAACCCACGTTTCTGCGTTTTCCCCTTTCTGCTCGACATTACAAGGAGGAGAATATGCTGCACATCACCATAGAAACATCTCTTTCTCTTGATATTGGACAAATAGCTACTATATATAGAGATATGAGGCTTTGCTTTTACTGATGAAGAGTACCGCTATCGAGCGTTCAGGTAGAGCTCTATTAAAACGCTCATGTGGAGGTTTTAGATAGCTGAAAAGGTCACTCTAAAGAGGTCACCGGCTAATGCGGTGCTGGAACCTTGAGAAGTCAGTGTGGATCTCTCCAGGACTCACACCTGACTGGAAACACACTTCGGGTTTTAAAGTGAAGTATGGATTTGATGTATAAAAGCTCACGTTGAACGCAGAGCTTCATGAGTTATTGGTTCTGGATTGAGTCAATGGAGTCGCCGAGGTTAGCTTTTGGTGGGTTATTTTCAGGGAGGCCATCATATTTCATTACAGGGAAGCGATAATGAGGCTGTGAGAGATGTATATAGAGTCTATTCAAGGCCACGGTTCACATCTTCACGCTCTGAATGAGTGAGGAACTCTAGAGAGCTCATTAAAGTTAGAAATGAATCGCATGTTTGTTTTCTGGATATTTGACTAATTAGATAATGCCTTGGAGTGTTCCTCGTAGTTAAATGTGAATCTGGAGCTGCTGAGAATGGTGTTATATCTCTCTGTTTCAGCGAATGTTTATTTTGATCCTCCGATTGATTGATTTTTGTGCACCAAACTGAGAAATTCAACATCAAGCGCTGCTTTTCGCACTTTTTCATGATTAAATGCATGGATCACTTTCATATTGTTTGCCGCAGCAATGTTTCCATTTCTGCTCGTATAATATTAAATTTGAGTTTTAACAGGTTAAAGAAAGCATTAGCGGATGCTTATTACGATAAATCAATCTTTTGAGGGTGAAAACTGAAAAAAAAAATGGAAATCAATAAATCATGCCTTTATTTGTCCTGTACACTGTTACTTGCATTGAAATTTAACCGCTTCGATCATAATATGAGGAAGGACAGGTTACTCGAGAGGTAGCATAGGAAATAAGAAAATAAGAAGCAATAGGAAGAAAAGGCTCAAAACACTGGCTCAGACTGTCCTTCGAGTAGGATAGTGTGAGATCAGGGGAGGAAAAGCTCTTTAAAGAGAATGACACACAGAAGCGATGAAATCAAACACGGCTCCGTTCACTGCAGCTCATGAGGCTACGGCGTATCTAGAGCATTTATATTTCTCAAAAATTCAGTTTTGACCTTTGTAAACATTGCTAAAAATTATTGCTACTTCAAAAAATGGAGAAATGACTTTTTGCACCTTTAAGAGATCACCAGGGTGGAAGTTTTGAGGGGATTTCTGCCCAATATTTGTAGAAAATTGAGTTTGTGTTTATGTTTTTGAGCAAAAACCTGCAATAACAGAAAGTCTGAGCAAAAATGTTAAGGAAAGATGCATTAGAATCTTAAATTAGTACTCATCTCTACATAAAACATTCTATAAAACATGACAAAAAAGTTCGTTTCAGCTCACGAAAGGGCAGCAGGGTCTAGAGCATCTTTTTTTATTCAGTTTTGATCTTTGTAAACATTACTACAAATTCATGCTACTTTAACTTTACTTTTACTTATTGCACCTTCAAGAGATCCCCAGTGTGGGACGTTGTTGTTGTTGTTTCTGATCAAAACGTGTAGAAAATTGATTGGAAGTTTATTAAAGGGTTTTAAATTTATGAGCAACAAACCTGGAAATAAACCAAAATCTGATCGGAGCTGTATAATTTTAAAACTTGAGAGATGCATTAGAACCCTAAATTAGTACTAATCTCTATATGGAACAGTCTATAAAACATGGAAAAACAAATATTTGAGAAACACAGTTCTGTGTGTTTCAGCTCACGAGAATGAAGCAAAGTTTTGAGCTTTTTTCTTCTTTTTGGGATCTTTTGTAAGCATTACTAAAAATGTATCTGTTTATTGACGCTCATGAGAGTGCAGTGCAGTTAAATGTTCAAGGAGTTATTTTCAATTATATGTTGTTCACATTGTTCTAATTGTATTGGAGATGTGATTCTTTTACTTATAAAGTCTATTTTTAATTAAAATCACATTCAATCTCCTCATTTTCTAGCTTGAGCTTATTCCTTAAATTAGCTGAGGAGTTCATTCAACAAATTTTGTATCCACTCCACCGTTAAACACCGATTGGTTAGTGATTTGCATATTCATGACGTGTATGCAAAATTACTGTCTGACGGTCGACGGAGATTCCAGAGATATTAGAGGATTTGTGATTCAGTCTACTCTTAAAAATCACTGTAAAAGCCACAAAAAGGCTCACCATGGCATGAGCCCGTTAAGAGCATGTATTTTTCCAAAGTTCCGTTTTGATCTTTTTAAACATTACTACGAACTCATGCTACCTCAAAAAGTGGAGAAACAGACCTTTAAGAGATTTGGTGGTTTCTTCACAGAATTTACAAAAAAAAATTTTTGAAATTCTGAGGATTTTGGAAAATATGTGGGAGAAAACATAAAAAAAAAACTGTTAAAGCTTAGCAAGAGTCCAATCCTTCTATGTTCAGACAGCTGCACGACTACTTTAAATTAGCACTCATCACTAGCTGAGTTTTCTGCTAAATTCTGTAGAACTGTAGCTCGGCCCAGCCATCCCTGAGTTATCGACTCAGATGTATGGTTACATGAGCTCTAAACGGGATTCATGCCAAAGCCATCATCTTTGGAAAGGTCAAACTTTGTCTTGTTCCAAAAACCAAAAATCTTAGTGACCGGGAAGTACATCAATGCTCGATGCTTTCAGCGAACAGCGCACCTCTTCGCCTCCACCTCACGAACTGTGCTATCGACTGACTCAAGTCCACAGGAAGCGATTCCTCATGACTTTCTGCCCTGACATTCCTTCCCAGATTCATCTTCCTGTTGGTCTCCAGCGCTCTCGGCCTAAATAAAGTTCCTCATCTGAAAGCTCCTCCGAGGGCCAGAGGGGGCTTTGAATATTCACCACCATCTTAATGAGCTGGAGACAGCAGCGGCCATCAGTCATTTACTCTGGTTTTGTGCAGACAAAGGCGAGAATTTTTGCCCTGGCATCTGCTGCTTGCACAATACTCTCTCTCTCTCGCTCTCTCTCTCTCTCTCTCTCGCTCTGGACTTTAATGTGGTTATGATTAGAGACGGGGCTGAGGGACGGGTTTGGAGGGGGGATCTCATATGGACTGCAAGGGAAGAAAAGGGGGAGGTGCAGAAAGCAAGGCTGTTTGTGCGCAGTGCGAACTGAAATATGAATCACAAAAGAGAGAAAAAGAGGCCGGAGAGAATCGAATAAAAGTTTGTCCTCTAAGCAGATCAGAGCTGGCAACAACACAAATACACACTGTATGTCCCACACGGTTGCCCCTCCCTGTGTGTGTGAGTGTGTGTGTCTCTCTCTCTCTCTCTCTCTCTCTCCTCTGATCACTCACTGGCTCGCTCTCCCTTGATACTTCTCTCTCTCGATCGCTGTCTCTCTCTCTGGCTCACTCTCTCACTCTCTCTCCACCCCCCTCTGCGTGCAGGACTCAGGCAGTTGGTTCGCTCCAGTGTCTGAGAGCTCTGACTGCTATGTGGGGCTGTTATTTAGGTCTGTTACAACACGCTAGGAGCAGCTCGACCCTCGCAGACAGCAGAAAGAGAAACAAGCAGTGTGAGTGAGAGAGAGAGAGAGAGAGGGAGGAAACGCTTACAAGAGCTAAAGCAGCAGGATCAGGCAGCACATATATCCTGACCAGAGGAATTCCAGCAGGGAATTTAGCACTGTCGCCGCTGCGGGTGTTGTTATTGTTGGTTTTGGTGACACGAGCCGATCGGAGGCGGGTGGCCGAGCATGTTCGACTGTATGGAGGCTCTGGGCATGGGTCCCCGCCAGCTCTACGATGTCACCAACAGAGGGGCATGCATGCTTCGGAAGGCCAGTCCCTTCTACGCCGGGCTGGACCCTTTCGCCTGGACCGGGACGGCCAGCGTACGCTGTGAGTGCTTTTCTAGTTCTTCTTTTCACGTTGCCACAGTGGTTGTCACGAGTCTGGTTTCACCAACAGCATGGGTAACCTGATTTTTGACCTTGTCGGTTGATGAAAAGTTAAACAGAAAGGAAGTAATGCGAGAGGGAGAGATGAAAGAGAGAGTGTTGGAGAGAGAGAGAGAGAGAGAGAGAGAGAAGTGGGTGGAGGGGGGAACTGACACTGTGCTATAATTTCAGTCATGCAGATTGCATTTGTCTTCTTCACTTCACAATTGTGCCTGACAGCTCTGGTATCCCCAGCATGCCACGGCCAGAGCTCAGGCCACACAACAGCATCAAACAAGCGTAAAAGTAAAAAATGAGAGGGGGCATTACTCATGCGGGAGTCTCTCTCTCTCTCTCTGATTGGATGTAAATGGAAAGTTCGGGAGAGTTTTGTCCCGTTCCGTTTCAATCACTTTAGCTTTCCTTTCTTCGTTCCAAACTTGAGACAGCCTTGGCTCTAACACTCTAAAACTTTAACATCAAGTTCGGTTGAGATTACGCGCTTTCCCAAAACGCCCAGCACCCAGCTTTCCATTCCTATTTGTTGCTTCTGCTTTGTGTTCCTTGGTTTCGGCCTCTGAGGGCCACTCATCTGTCTTCATTAATCGTGAAAGACACCAACGTTTCAGTGGCTGTCAGCCACACTGGGCTCTCTTTAATGAAGACAGATGCCCTGTCTGAGCTGACCCGGAGGGGTGGAGAGGGGGGACGGTCCATAATGCCTCCTATCCTTGGCCAGGACCCTGATGATAACAAGATGAAATCTGTTTATTTAATCAGTCACGTCTCATCCAACGCTCATGCTGGAAAACAAGCCTGAAATCGCGCCCTCGATGCTTCTTAAAGTCTGTTCCTTCCTGGTTCCAGGAAATAGTGAGATGGAGAGGCAATCGGACAGACCCCGCTGCCCTCGGGGAAGAGCAGGAACGGTGTTCTGTTACAGGCCAGCAGACTCAATAACTTCTGTAAACAAGACTGGCCAGTCCCACCGCAGGAGACACCGGGGAGTTGTTCTCCTCCATTGTCCACTTAAACCAGAGGAATCAGTTTTATACTCCTCCCTTTCACTGCACTCGTAATGTTTCTTCCCTTTTTATTAAGAGAAACAGGGACTCGTTTTCATCCCATGCTTTACCACCACCACAGAGGCCTTCAAACTCAGTTTGTGAAAGGGTAGAAACAGAAGGTCCTGAGGCCCTTTTCATCATTTTAACTGCAGCGTTTTCATTTTGTGAGTAAAAACCCTGTTTTGAACAATCTGAAGATTTGATGCGTGCATTAAAAAGTAAACCAAATAGAGATCAATGTGGATCGATTAAGGAACGAAACATTCAATTAAACTGGACCATTTGTGACGTCTGGATGATGCATTCTTTTTTGAGCTTTGAAACTGGCCACGAACTCATTTGACACATCTAAAAAATAGTAAAAAATAGCTGACTATTTATTCAAAAATTGTTGGTGGAATGTTGCAGCAAGATGATATTTTGACTGGACACTTTTATAAAAAATGTTTCTTACAAAATCATAGGTGGAAGGGTGCAGCGTAGTGTTCTTTTTACAGGAAATCTAGCAGTGACATTTGGTGGACAGTTTAGTTATAGGAAGATCGAATAATGAAAAAAGGAGCCACCTTGTTTTTGCAAAAAAGTGCAAAACAGCCTAAATCAAAGTGGAAAACTTTTAATCACAGATAGTGAAAACTGAACATTGTGTGCCTTCTGAATCTTTTTTTTTTAACTGGCTAGGAACACACACAACAAATGGAAAGAAATGGAAAAAGTTATAAATACAAAAAATATATTTACAAAATATTATTTGTATGTGTTCGATCATTCGTATATGAATCTTGAACTTTGAATAGGTGCAGCGGAGTGTTATTTTTACAGGAAACTTGACACCACTAGGACAGGTTAGTTATAGCAAATACATGAAGGTAATAATTATATATAATTCTGGCTAAATTTGTAATGATCTTTGTTCTAGTCCGTTGTCCCTCTAATGTAAAGGTTTCAACAGATAATAAAGGACCGAGAGAGTTAGTAAGTTTAGGTTCGCCATCTTGGATTCTGTTCTGCTGTCACTTCCGATTACACTG
Organism: Danionella dracula; assembly: GCA_900490495.1. Classification (NCBI taxonomy): domain Eukaryota; kingdom Metazoa; phylum Chordata; class Actinopteri; order Cypriniformes; family Danionidae; genus Danionella; species Danionella dracula. Next base: position 328,406 of record UELW01000031.1, on the reverse strand, counting down.
TCAGCATAACTTAGCAAAAATCATTAAAGCAGATTAGGCCAGCAGCAGAATGACAAAAATATTAACTGTTTTTTGCTATTTTTCTCATTTGAAACTAGACTTTTCTAAAGGTAACCCTGTGTGAAAACCATTTAAAAAGAGAACGTTTCATGTTCAGTATTGTTGGGAACCATGCTCCATAATAAACTTGGAGCTAGGAGCTGCTTTAACACACCTGCTGAAGAAATAGAAATAACAAGCAAGCAAGAAAGGCTTATTTCATCGTGAGTTTTAAAAAGTATAAAAACTCTTCTTTTGATATGACAGTTTAATTTAATTTGATGATCTATGCTAAGCCAAACATGCTATCTCCAATCCAAGAGAACGGCTGAAAAGATTCCAACACTGGTAACAGCTTGGTTAGATATTTGGAGAATGAGCTCTTTTAAAAGAAAATAGTATTAGTGTTAGGTAGTTTCTTTATAAATAACTAATATGTGCTGAATTTGATCTCTTGGATATGCAATGCAATTTCTCTACTCTGTGTTTTTGGGGTTTCTGGTTTGTTCTAGCCATGTGCCCATGCCTCAGGAGGTCCTTAAGTTTTTTTTTTTGTTTTTTTTTAATCTAAATCATCCTTGGTTTAAAGCTGTTGGTAAATCTACACATCTCAAAATCCCCAAGCATAATTTCCCTCGGATTGTATGACTTTATTCTAAAAAAAAAAAAAATGCTTTAGCTTCATTGCATAATTTAACTGCATAATTAGCTGCAATTTTTTACTAAACTTTGAATCTTTCATAAATAGTGTTTTAAGCACTAACATCAAAGCATTATAGAAACTCAAATCCTCTCAGAGGTAGGATCTATAGTGGAGGGTCATCTTTAGAAGGTTTGTTTTTGTCTCCAGATTGAGATGTGCCACTCGAGCGCTTGGTAATGGCTTTACAATGCATTCCATCCCCTTCGTTCAGACCTGAAATATCTTCCAGAGTTTTTCTTAGTTTTTAAGAAGTCACAACCATCTCAAAGAAAATGAAGTCTCAACTGACATAAATCTCAAAATTTTGGTGAATATAATATTAGCTTTTAGGGCATTAAACTGAAAATCCATCCTTCAATGCTAAAGAAGCCAGGCTTTAAGTTGCGTGAAATTCAGTGAAGGAAACAAAACAACAACAACGCATATGTAATCTTCATTATAATGAGCTTAGGTTCTGAAGCAGTTAACTTAGTTGAAATGTCACTTTTTTACTAAACTTTAAAAAAGTAAACCTCTAATATCAAAGCATTATAGAAGCCCAAATCGCAGTGACTCAGAGGGTGGATCTATTCTGGAGGGTTATCTTTAGAAGATTCATTTTCATCTCCAGGAGCTTGAGATTGAGATGTGCCACTCGAGAGCTTGGTAATGGCTTCCAGGAAACTTGAACCGCATCGTAAACCTAACTGACAATGAAAGCTCTTCACTTTCATTCTCCTGCACTGTTCACAGCCCCCCCTCGCTGCCTGCTAGAGGTGAAGAGCGAGAGAAGCAGGCCACTGTCAGTGCGACCTGGCTTTCCTGTTTTCATCTGCAGCAGTTTTTTGTGTTTCAAATTCAATGACAGCCAGGCTTTGCATGAGCCAAGATTGTCCCTCGTGACTAATGCAGCCTCTCTTTTTCTATCCTTGAGCGAGAGGAATATAGATTTCTAGTGGAGCAACCCTGAAGCTCAGCATTGAGACATCTGAAAAGGAAGTGCGCAGGTGGTTTGGAAATCAATACCTTAGAAAGAGACCGTCGTGTTTCTCTGTAGCCGCCCGAGAGAGGTTCCTCATAACGTTTCATCATTCGCTTCAATTTCAGGAAGTGATTCGCTGGGTTTTGTCGGGTCAGCTTTTGCAGCAAGAATTCGGGATCATCTTCCTGTCCGATCGTTGGCTCTCATTGTTTTGTAAAGTGTCCTGTCCTCGACAGACTCCGATAAGCTCTCTGAAACAGAGCTCTGGATGAAAGACTGGGAAATGAGCGCTTCCTGTGGCTGTCACATGCCTCTCCCTCTCATTTTTTGTGTTAAGTGCTAAATTATTCGATTGTAATTACTAAAGATTCAATTAAAAGATTAGAGTGGACGAAGAGCTAAAAGTGATGCTTGATCGATTCGGTGTGAGGCGGAGTCTCTCGGTGACTGAGCGTTGGCCGTTAGGGATTGTCTTTACATCCCTGTCTCTCAACAGAAAACGACGCTATTGGTATTCAAGCTTTCGTGTTAACTCGTGGTACTCGTTTGGTTTTATTTCAAGGACGTTTTAGCCTGCCGGCAAGCGTTACGTCTAGCTTTTGTCGTAAGGAATAGCTGATGTTTTTTAGCCATCGGTGGTGTTTTTATGTGCTCTTTAAAAATTCATGGGAGCATCAGCTTTTGTGTGATTCTGTATGACAATCCTGCAATTATCTTCATGTTAGAGCTGATAAAGTGATGCACGGCTGATTTGAAATTGAGTTTCATTTACATTTGTTTATGTTGGAGAGGCCTGCTTCCAAACCGCCTTCCGGATTAATGGCTGAAACATTCAAATCATCATATGGACGCAAATTATTTGCCTAAATATTACATCTGAGAGGAAAGAACTTGCTAAAGGAGGGATTTCTGTTGAATAACTTCATGGTTACAGTCGAGTCGAGAAATGCTTTCCTGCAGCATGGAGAAGGTTATGGAGAATAATTTACGTGCTTGCAAGTCAATACTATTCATCACATCATTGTAATGCACAGTGTATTAAAATTCCATACAACAATGTTTAATTTATGGTCCTTTTAAATATTACATGAGCAGAAGGTGGCAGCAAACGTGATCTAAATGTAAAAGGAGAGGAAATTAGCATGTCCAATTAGATATGCATCCCTAAACGGTGAGCGTTCTGATCTGGAATCTTCAAAGAAATGTGCATGTGCTGTTATTTTGGGCTTTAATCTTGGGTGAATTATGCAGAAGGTGTTTCTTGTGATGATTGAAGGTGGTGTGCGGAGGGCCGTTGAACCTTGTCGGTGAAGGAGAGACCCGAGAGAGGGCCGTGCAGATTCCACAGTTTGCCGCTGGAGTCTGTTTTCTGCTGTAAGGGCAGTTTATAAAATCCCTGCAGGGTCAAGGAACCATAAATAAGAGAGCTCGGCCTCTCATCGAGTGGCAACAATGAGGGTGTTTAGCAGATATTTGAGGGATGTGTCAGTTTTAGACTGACTGTGAGGTATTGGTTTGGTTAGAAATGCCAAAAATAGATACAAGCTCTAGAGCCGGGTGAATTGGGAGACAATTGAGTCTTCATTTTTGCAGACTGCATTGGATTTTGAAATAATTTTATGCTGTATTAACACTGAAAAGTGCAAAATAATATTTTTCCTCAACTATGTGTACGTGGTTTGTTGTAGAAAACACTATTAAAAAGTCAGGTTTTTAAGCATTTTGCCATTAAAAAATTTAGCAACATTTTACAATTTTTGTTGACAACTTAAGGTTTTAGCTGATTTCCTTCATACAGTTTTAAATTGTGATGTTTATTATTTAACCAGCATGTTTACAGAATCCACATTTTATTCTGTGAGAACGTTTTTCAACCTGGTTTCGACACGAAAAGTACATTCGAAATTAAGTAGGTTAACGCATTTCAACCACTGGTATATTTTATCATCTGCAAAAAAATCGATCTATCATACAGTAATCAATTAAACGAAACAATTCAGGGGAATATACTTGGGCTCACTTATTTTTATCATAATATCTGGAAGCCCTAACATTACCTGGTTTCTTGAGCGTGGATATTTTATGTTTGGCAACCATAACCATCCGTCTCAAAAATATGGACAAGCTGAATCAGACTCAAAACAGAGACGTGCAAGTCTAAACCCTCGACTTCAGCTTGGTGCGAGGAACCTCCAGAGCTCCATGCAGGTGTTGATCGCCCGATAAACGAGGTACAAAACCCTCAACTGAATCCTAAACATGACTGGAAGCCAATGCAAGGAGGCCAACCCTGGGGTGATGTGCTCAGATTTCTTTACCTAAGTGAGCAGTCTCGCAGCAGCGCTCTGCACCAGCTGAAGTCTATAGATCCGCTGTTTAGAGAGTATAGTGAGCTAAAGTAGCCCATATTACGAAAGCATGAATGACACATTCATGGTCAGCAGCAGATAAGATGCACTTCAGTCTGGCGGTAATGCGAAGCTATTTCTAACCACTGTATTAGTTTGTTTAGTTTAACGCAGGGCTGCATCAGCATACTCCGGCTTTGAAAAGTGAGTGAATACACATTTTTTTAGTGTTGGTTCAGAGACGTTCAGCCCATTTATCCAATCTCGGTGTGTACACCAGATGCTAGGCTATAAACGTATTCAATCATGCTCAAATGTTTTTGGAGATGGTGTCAGATGGCTGGTTTAATTCTTTGTTTTTAACCTCCATCGGTCCCATTTCCTAGAGGTGCTCCCCGAGTGTGCCATGATGGCTGTCAAGAGACACTGGAGATTTGAGCTAACTAATTTAGCATAAAACAATTAAGTCAATTTGTCCTTTTAGATTTTGGCTATAAGCACAAATTTGATCAAATCAATCCGATGAACTCTAGTTCTCTCTGTGTGCTTTGAGCCATCAGGTCGAGCTCTTTTTACACCTTGTTGTAGATTCCAAGATCGTCTCAACGGACGGTCCAAACTCGTCCCAGATTCTATTCAGGAAGCAGTGCTAATTAGCTAATCTTTCCTCCTCACTTTCATGGGTCTCCGAGAGACACAAACAAGGCCAGGCATCATGGGATTGGAAACACTGGCTGAGGTTTAATGGCTGTCATAGTTTGACCATCACCTCCCTTTTGTCTGATGATTTAGCGCCTGTTTACTGAGAGCTCCAGTGCCTGGTTGGCAGTTTCTCTCTGGGCGCGAGGCGTTGGCAGGATCTTTGTCAGTCTGAAACCATGTGTGAGCTCAGTGTGAGGGGAGAAGTTCTGTTACCAGTGTGTTGTTGACTGACGGCTTGGCTCCGTCGTTACGAGGGCTCACTGTTATGTGAAAACAGGAGCCGAAATATAGCTCACACTCTCCCTGTGTTCCTCTGCAGTTGGGTTGCAGAGAGTCTCCATCCGTCAATCATTGGGAATCTAAAATAAGAATCAAGTCCAGGGTCTAGCTGCTCGGTTGATGGCATTGATTTGTGTTATGTTCTTATTTATAAGGATCCTACCTCAGTAGTGATTGTGTCATTTGTTTTTCAGTATGTTTGGTTTTGTCTGTAAATAGCTTAAAGATGTTTGCTGATTGTGTTATCTGAAAACCAGATCACCCCTAGATTAGAGGTTGTGTTTTAGTTTTGGGGGTTATTCATCCACACTCAGTACCTCTTACCACATCTGTGTTTAACGTCTTCTTTTAGTAAAAGCAAACCAAAACACAAAACATTGGCTTCATTTCGTTCGATATTATTAAAACGCACCTCACTCACCAACTCTGCTCCACCTCCCTGGTCTCAATTTCTGTAGTTTTACAATTTGTGTCTGGCTTACAAGGTAAATCGAGAGAGGCATTTTAATTAACAAGGAAAAGATGGCTCCTAACTGTTTACGCCAATAACCAAATTATATTTGAAATTTGGCAGATACCTATGAAAGTGCCAGCCTGTCGGGAGCTTCCTAGAATAGTCACGTGAGGGAGAAATGTAGAACTATCACACAATAGATTTGGTCTGCAAAAAAAGAGAGTGAGTTGAGATTTCTAGCATGCACTCAGGAAAGTTTCACATGTTCTTCATGTGAGGAGAAACCAAGGCTTGAATTTAGGGGCTTTGGTGTAAGATTCAGTAGACCCGAGAATATCTAGTTTATTTTTTATTTAAACACCTCACATAGGAAATGTGAGCTGTTACCCAGCTATAGTTGAGACAGAATCCATGTCGAGTGTGACAGAGATAAAAACAGGCTAGATATTTTTTGCTGTATATGAATATATTAAATTCAAACAGTAAAGTAAAAATTAGTCTCCAGTCTTAAAAGGTAACATATTTAGAACATTTTAATGTTTAACATTAACAGTCTCTGATTTGACTGCTTATGGCGTCTCATGTTAAAGCACCTTGAAGGTTAAAAGGGAGTGATCTTTGCTGATTCCCAAAACAAAACGTCCCTAGGATCAACGGAACTTTGTTTTGTTACACTTGACATTTTTAAAACGCCTGCTGATTGGCTATTCACTTTTTATGATGTTGGCTCACCCAACTTCTAAAAATCCTACTCCTCAGCTTTAATGCTCACCTTTAAATATTGCCAGTCAATCAAAATAGAGTTGTCGGCCATCGTTCGTATTCTGGCAGAGCAAACAAACTAATTAGGGTTCTGCAATCGATCTCCAGGACGACGAGCGAACAGCTGGATCTAACAGGCTCATCAACATTCGTCCATTTACAAAAAAAAACCAAAAAAATTTTTTAAACAGAAGTGTCCCGGGAATTGATCTGAACACAAGTATTTTAGTAGCAGACTCTAGATTTCTTTTGTTTGTTGTTGAATTTTTCTGGTTCTAATATTAATTCTCTAAGTTGATATTTTTTCATGTGTTTCTTTTATTGTAGACTTTATTTGAATTGTTCTCTATAAAGCATTTTGGAGAAAACCTTCAAACAACAAATGAATAAATACAATTAGCTTTCATTACTTACAAACATGATTCACTGCTTTCTCTCGTTAGAGTGTTACACTGGCTCTATGCCAAGTTCAAGTCTATTTGGTCCTTTTCTATGTAGAGTTAAATTAGCACTCATTAAATTAAATTAACTTGTGCCTTAAATTTGCGTTGTGTTAAACTCGAGTTTGTTTGTTGTTGTTTTTGGAAGAAAAATGGCGCAAGAAAAGTTGTGAATTTTATATCGTGAAATACATATATTTATTGTAAAAGCTTTCGATGGAAGATGGCAGAGAGCATGATACATATTATAACCCAGTTGGAGTGTTCTTGGTACTTTAGTCAGAGTTTATTTGTTTTTACTCTAACAAAAGAGTTTTTACTCTGAAGCTTTAGTGTGCAGACATTTATGTAAAAGAAAATTCAGATCTTTAACATGCTAAAACACTGCTTTATGGAAAGGTTTAACCACTTGAAATACTGTATGTTGTTGTTTAGTGTTTTAGGAAAGAATTCTAATCTGTACTGTTTTGGTATTCGCCGTATTTTCCATATTTCAATCATCATAGTCAAATGTAATGCCATGAATCGTCTCGTGTCACGAATGCTTCTGTGAAAAGTGTGATGGATGATGACAGTCTTTCACTGCAAGGTTTTTTTCCGTTGGTTTATTGGGCAATGCCTTGAAGAAGAATGATTCCTTCTATATGTCCATGCTTTAAAAGCTCTGAGACTTTTTGCCTCCATACCCATCCACTTTAATGCACCATCTCCTTAACAATCAGAGGAGCACCACTCTACCAATTCTCTGTCCTTAAACATATATTTCGAGATAATTTGTGTCAGGCCACAAATTGCTTCCGGTAAGCAATGCAACTTCCCAAATATACCAATTCAAATGTTATTTAATGTCAAAACTAGTGTGACCAGCTTACAAATGCAATGTTTCATTCCAACATAGCTCTGAGTCTAGTACCGCAATAAATTACATGACTAGGCCCAAAGGTGGGCCATACTTGGCCCATGACCGGCACAAGTCAGCCTTAAATTTGATCGTTTTGTGCCAAATTAAATACAACACTTTCAGACTTGGACCATATTTAGCTCACATACTGTATGCCAGTGCCAGGTGAATGCCAAACTTGGCCCAAATTTGTTTGCTAACTGATTGTTTATGTACCAGTATTGCCCTATTTTCAAAAATAAACCACTGACCTTAGACTGGTCATCACTTAACATTATCATTATATCGTCTATATACAGTGATAGGTTCTTCCTTTTTTTATAACTATATGAACGTACTCAATGCAGACGTAGGTGAAAGGCCATCCTAATTCACCCTAAAATGATAAATGATACAAGAGCACAAGGATCCTTGTTAGGCCAGACCATCTGTACTTCACCCCCTCGCATCCATCTTTTTAAGTGATCATCTGCTGTCTGAAGAGTGCAGCATTTAGTATGAGCAGGACGGTCTGTACAATGGACGCTCCATTTAGAAAAGCTGTTTGACTCAAAATAAAACGACTTTTTGATTTAGTCACGATAGCATTGGGTCTGTCTCGCAGGGTGACATTCAGCTGCAGACCTTCAGAGTGAAGAGAGGACAAAGCCTCACGGTGAACTCTACAATCCATGTTTCCAACCAAGTGTACCCATCCACACCCTAATATCGTAGACAGCCGTGGAAGGTCGAATAAAGTGATGGTTTCCAGTCACATGCGCACCTGTCATGTTGTAATTTCCCTTTTAGTCAAATCAGAAGTTTCTCACGGGTTCACCCTCATGCCAAACGCAATAACAGAACTTGCCAAGCAGTTTGAAACCCTTTTATAGCACAGGTAGCGACCGCAAATCACGTAGACGGCAGGAAGCTGCTTTCGTTGAGTGCACTCTGCATGCATTGACCTCATGCACTATTTGAGCATCTTCTTGTGAAGATCCAAGAGCTTCCTGAAACCTGCAGGAATGAGCTGTAATTGTTTCTCTGCATCTTCTTCTTCTTTTGTGGTTTCTATTGTTTGGGGAAGGAAGCAATACGGGGCAAACAAGACCCAAATCGAGACGCTGCAGATTGTGACAGGAGCTGAGCAGCTCGTCCTCGAGCAGGTGAGCAGAGCCAGATGGTGAGTCCCCGAGATCAAAGATAATAGTTAGATGAGGCTGTCTCGCTGCCTGTTGGCGTGATCAATGGCGGTGTCCATGGAGGACGCATCCAGCCGTTGGAGTGGAGAGGAATTAGAGGAGACGCTCTCACTCAGGGGCTGACAGCACAGATGAAGCCTGGTAGGGGTGCTGGAGGTTCAGTGGAGTTGCAAATTTGGATGTCGGCAGCAGAAATCTGTCTTTGCCTGATACAGGCCTTCGTCCTCAATCTGTGCCCTGATTAACTCCTCACTGTCTGCTTCGAGAAGAATTGACTAAATGGGATTTGTTTTGGACTAGACTTAACCATTCTGCATCAACTATTCCGTTTTTTTTTTTTTTTTTTCAGAACCGGTGAGGGCTGAGATAAATTTTTTAGAGGTTAAAAATAAAACTCTTAATGGGATGCAGGCGGGAACGGAGTGGGACACGTTTTCAACCCCAAGACCAGCCCAAACAGTCTTCAAAAGACACTTTCGATATTTTTTTTATGTTACAGAAACATTATGTTTAATGTAAAATGTATCATGTATGTATAACAATCTTTTATTTTACAATTCTTGATTTTCTTGATAGTGAGCTATTCACTGGCTAGATTAAAAACACTTTATATTAACAACACCTGATTTTTTTTATGAGTGTCATTAACATAACATAACTCTTTTAGTTATTTAATTTAACTTGAGTCTTTTGTATGTCAAATTTTTTATTTCTCTTGCTATCTTATGTCACTTGTATCACCATCACGCACGTATACGCGCACACAAACACACGCGCACGCACACGCGTGCACACACACACAGACGTGCGCACACACACACACGCACGCGCACGCACGCAAACACACACACGCTCACACATAGTGCAACATTTTTTTTCAACAATCATTTGAATATACATTTGTCATTTTTTGTTAAAAAAAACTTCATTGTAACTTTCGTGTTGCTTAGCATGTAACTAGTTACTTATTACAGAAAAATTCTGGAGTACAGAGCTGCACTACGGCGTTACTCCTAAAAGTAATAAGCTACTGTAATACGTAACTTTTTTAAAAAGTAGATTCCCAATTATTAGTTTGGACCTCTAAGAGTAATTATACTAGCTTACAGTAACACTACCCATAAAAAATTATACTGGCTTACAGTATCACAACTCATCGGAAGTATCATATAATCCACCGTATATCATCATATATTTCCTAATTTTCATGTTTCATTTTTCAGTACATTGCATCAACTTTACCAGGGATTGCAACATTGTTTTGCAAATTATAGCAACAGATTATTTTTGTATATATTTTTGTATATTTCTAACAACAACAATTCATGGATACTGTTGCATTGTTAAAATATGTTGTTAACCAACGCTATAAACACGGCTCAGAACGTCATTGTGCAGTACATAACATTAGCCAGCGTATATTAATTGTGAACATATGACCATTCATCTATTAGGGTTGTGTTCTTTTTTAGAATTGTTGACATATTTTTCGGTTCGTCAATGGCCCTGCGGAGAAAATCAATGTTGTAACCTTTAAATTGAACAGCACCATTCCTCCAAAGAAGTGCTGAATGGATGGCTTGGTAAAGAAGCGAGGAATTAAAAAGAGGTTTCCCTATGGCCTTGGGCTATAAAAACCTTTTTATATTCTAATTGAAATCTTTATATTTAATTAAGTGCCGCCTTTTATCTAGAGCAGCTTACATATCGCAAATTACATTTATTATAGAGACAAGCCCCTGGAGCACGCCAAGGTTAAATGACTAGCTCAAGGGCGTGATGGATCCAGTGCAAGATCAATGGAGGATGTGAGGCTTAAACCAGCAGACGTCTAGTTACCAGAGCGGGGAGAAGATGGAGAGGCCTGCTCTGCTCGAGAGGGTGTCTGATTGCCGTTATCCAGCCAGGACTCAAGTGTGGGCGATTGATCCTCGGAGTGCGTTGATGTCTTAGGGCCGCGCTTTCAGGGGTCACGAAAGCCAAATGTTTGCTCGCCTTCATCTAGGCAGTTATTAAGAGGAGATCATCTCAGTTGAAAAACACATTGAAAGGTTGATGATATGTGAAGTTTACCCCTTCTGAAAAGATCTTTGACACGATTGATATATGTTGCTTGAAAATATTGGACCACCATAATAATATTGGATTCTGTATATTGAATCCTGGACCAAATAACACAATGTTGCTTTATTTTTTACTATACCATAGCACTATATTTGACTATAGCACTAAAGTCATTATGCTACAGCAGATGCCGTTACTGCATGAAAAAATACTTCATACTCATAACAGTTCAGGAAACACTTTGAATGGCATTGAATTGCAACACAACTTTGGAGCGCAGTTGTGGTCTGGTGGATGAGGAGATTGACTTGTGATCTGAAGGTTGCAGGTTCGATTCCCAGATCCACTGAGTTGAAGGTGGTGTGAGTGTAATACATGCTCTTCATCTTCAACAACCACAGCTGTGGAGCCCTCGAGGGAGCACCAGCACCCCGACTGCTCCCCGGACCCCGCAGCCATGGCCCCCACTGCTCCGGGTGAGTGCTCACGGTGTGTTTGTTCACTGCTGTGTGTGTGTGTACACTGGGATGGGTTACAAGCAGAGCACACATTCTGGGTAGGGTCCCTCCATATCTGGCCGACTGCTCACTTTGACTTCACTTTTCCATCACAGACAATGAAACTGGTAGTGTGGCTTTCTCATCATCTTTATAAACAGGGTTTCCATAGGGTCTAAAAAAAATCTAAAATGTAAAAGTAAAAAAATGGTAGGCCCTAAAAAATCTTAAATTTGCTGTTCTAGGTTTTAAATATCTTTTTACAGCTTTTATTTGTTTGATGTCCATGTAAAGCTCATCTAATATGTGTTTTTTGCTGGTGCTTGGGGTTGCCAGAGACGAGTAAAAACGATGGTTAGAGTTCTCATAGTTTGAGAAAAGCCTGATATATGCACACAGAATTGTAAAACATGAGCGTTAAGGTTGCCAGAGTTGTCTTAGGTAACACTTATAAATACTAAATATTGGTTGTTGGGGTTGCCAGATATCGACATACGACTAATAAATGTAAACAAAAAAAATGTAGATGTGATTGTAAGGGTTGCCAGAGATTGTGGAAGCATGCATAAATACTCAAAATCATAAAAGCGATTGTTAGGGTTGCCAGATTTGGAAAAATAAATGTTCAACTTCGTAAAAGGCCTGGTTAGCTTTGCCGGTGTTTGAGAAAGCTTCATAAATGCTCAAAAAACATAAAAGTGAAGGTTAGGATTTCATACAACATATTTGAAGTATACGGATTATTATACAAAACATTTTTTAATTTGTTTTAGATGTTATGATATAGGTCTTAAATTTGTTGTTTTCAAACCTGCAGAAACCCTGATAAATGATCTTCAAGCTAACTCAGTGTCTGTTGATAAAACTCACTTGTTAGTTTTTGCTTTGAGCTCATCTTTATTTACTTTTAAATGAATTAATTGTGTGCGTTTCAAAGGCTTTGTTTTTAGTGTGCTTCGCTCTGTGTGGTTCCACGCTTCTCACCATTATCCTGTAAAAACTTTAATCGACTGTGTTGTGTAAAAATATATTATAAATCAAAACAATGACGATAATACTTTACCTAATCTTTTTGCCATGTTTTCTTCTGGCAATTTCAGCTTTAGATGCAAAATATGTTGTCACTTATTGATCGTCATTATTCTATTTTTGGTCTGAAGCACATTTCACTTCATTTTTGACATCCTGACGCTAACATAATTTATCCTAGGACTATTTCATCATATTATAATTCTATATAAAATAGTTTTTTTATAATCCTATTTAATTATATTCTATATAGAATATCCTATAACGATTGTGTAGCATTATTTGGAGTACGATAATTGCTAAATAAACATAGATTTACAAAATAAATCTCTTTTTTTACATTGAACTTTAATCATTTCCAGCGTGTCCCATTATAAACACTAAACTCGACTCAAAGTTGCCGTTTAAACTGAAAACGAAACACACTCCGAGGCCTGCTAGCCTTTGCTTCACCCTTAGCCATGGCCCTGACCTGCAGGAGACCCGGTCCCGCTCGACCCCATGACGGAGAACCATCCACATGTTCATGTGTTCATGTATGTACTGATGCCTGTGTGCTGCTTATGACACGAGAGTGTAAATTCCTCCAGTCTTGTCCAGTCTGGAGTAAATGCAAGCATGTCTCTGTCTTTCCCTCCGAGGCATCTCTTGGATGCCAGCCCAGTTTTATCACAGGGCTTCCTTTCAGAGCAGCAGCACTGCAACAGGAAGGACTCCTCCTTTTTTACGGGTCTGGGATGGAGCACATGAGAGAGAGAAAGAGAGAGAAAGAGAGAGAGAGAGAGAGAGAGAGGGAGAGAGAGACAGGGGGGAATGGGGGTCAGGTAATGAGCTCTTCGACAGCTGTTGACAGCAACTGCTACTACTCATCACCTTTAATGAAAGCGCACGAACACCTCTCAGCTCTGGAACGTAACACTTCTATTGTGCTACATCTGTGCTGCAGAGACAATGCCGGCGTACCTGCGATCCACAGTAGGATTCTAGACAAACTCCTGAGTTTTAAAGCGATATCTCGACCTATCTTTATCTCCCTGTTACTACCGAACCCGCAGAATTGGGTCTTTTCTCAGAAAACTATCCTCAGGATCTTATATCCCCTAATGTGGGATTTTAAAGGGGTACTGGTATGCTCTTTTTATGGTATGAGATCTAATGGCTCTCCTGAACGCTCCAAGTTAAGTTTCAGTTCAAAATACAGTTTCAATTGCAAAAAACAACAACGTTATTTTCCATCCATGCTTTTTTAGGGCTGTGATACTTACACTTAAAAAAATCACATTGTATTTTTTCAGAACGCTTATGTTTTAAAGATTTAAAGCGGAATTGTGGATTGTGAGATGGAAGTCTTGTATAATTATTAAAGAAAATGGATTCTTGTTTACATCCTGTGAGGACCAGGAGAGCCATAGAGTGACAAATTAAATATCACTAATATATATATATATATATATATATATATATATATATATATATATATATATATATATATATATATATATATATATATATATACTGCAAATAATGTACATTTGTACGTGTATTTTATTAGAAGTCCGTGAAGGTTAAAGTAAATAGAAGTGTTTGTCCTTCAGAGGATGAAAACCTTTGTCCATTGAACCTTAATGTTCCCTCGTTCTCTACAACAAACCAAGACCATGTATGCATTCTTGAAATGGTTACCGAAAGCAGAAGCGCTGCACAATGAATCATGGGATTCCAAAGGTTGTGAAAGATCTATTATTTCTTCAGAAAAAGAATGACTCAAGCTTAAGTTTTTGATGAATAAAAACATCAACCATTGTTCCAGTCCTTAACGACTTCTACATCACCATAAAGTGTACCACAGAGAACTTTCTGTTTTGTGTTCTGTGTTTGAAGTATTGGTTTTTTATCTACTTGAAAACCAAAGATCCAACCTTCAATAAGAACTCTCTTCTGCGTTATATCATATCAAATCTCAAAAATGGCTAAGAAGTATGGTGTGCTGATGCAGACGTCAGGCTCGCAAACCAAGAGAGTTACACGGCGGTCTAAACCAGGGACACGTTTTTGGTTCAGCCATCATGAAACACACCTGTTTCACTAATTACGGCCTTTTTGGCTTGTCTGAATCTAGAGTAGTGTTCATACTAGAATAGGGTTGGAACTAAAATGTGTAGATCTCCAGACCTCCAGGACCGGATTGGTTGATACCTGATCTAAATGAAAATCTTAATTTAAATAAACAAATAACGCATTTACTGGAAAAAGTGCTATAAAACCTAAATTCTTACAATGGGAAGAACTCTAAACTAAAGAAACTCAGACCAAAAATCTAAACAAGCTGCGATTCTTCAAAGTTTTTAATGAATTCACCTTCGTTCCTTCTCTTCCTGGCTTGTCTTCTCGTATTTCTTCAACTCTACTGCATCTAGACATCTCATCAATAGTGTGTAGAGCGCCCTCACGTTGTGCATTTATGTAACATCACTCACTTCTCACACGAGAACAAAAGATCCAATTTCATTGGTCGAGGTTGGAGCTTCGACTTGGGAAGACCAGCATGATATGGCAGAGCCGAGCTTTTTTCGCTTTTTGTCTAGAGAATGTGACAAAACCATGACGGCTGTAATGTCTAGGCTTTATTTTGATTTTAATTATGAACATCCATTGATTTTGTGTGTTTTTTTTAGTTCTCTTTTACACCATCCCATTTAGGACATTTCAAAGTAAATATCAAGAAACGACTCCGAGGGTTGTTTGCAAATGTCCAAAAACGGTTCGGCGTAAGATTAAACCTGCAATCGGGCGAAAACACATCCAGCGGAAATAAAGTGTGACGCAGTGAAGAGGAAGGAAACGCGGTTGTGAAGTGGATGAGCTGGTACGGTGACAACAGCATGCGAGGAGGATCTGGCTGATGGCAGGAAGCCGTGGGCAATCAGACTCGCAGACAGAGTAAGCTGGCAGCCCGAGGAGGCCTGGGTGTCCTTGCTCATCAGGCGAAGGGGTTTACCACTCAGTTCATCAATCACACTGCTCCAAAAAAACCTGGCCGAGCTGCGGCCCGTCTGCCGCCCTCAGCAGAGCAGTCTGTCCACCCGACTCGTCCATCCAGAGCGTGTAATCTGAGGCGGAGTGAAATCATGCAGGTTTCACTGAAAGGAAACAGGAATCTGTTCAGAGAAATGCAAAGCGAGAGACACGCAAATACACGCCCAACACGCTGAAGTACTTAAGAGGAATCGAGACGCCGGGAACTATATTTGCAAATCAAATGCGAGTCTTTAGAGACAGTCATTGGACGAGCGCCCATGCAGAACTGAACACACACACACGCTCACATGCCAAGACTAGATTTGGGAACAGTGCTCCGCTGAAGATTCAATCACACCCAAAGTCACGTACACAAAATCTGCTCTTGTGTTGGGAAAGAATAGCTGATCCGCAGCCAGTGCGTCATACGCCGCTCAGCTAAAGGCAGTGTTGCAACACTTAGAATCACAAGAAGCAGACACTTGTTTTTGAGCTTAACAACCAAAATAAAGAAAGTTAAGGCCCCAGCTCACTTCCTGTTCCACGTTTGGCCTGATGTGTTTGCGCTAGTTGTTTACTGTGCTTCCAAATTCAGATTTTCAGGAAATTCATGTGAATCTAAACAGTTTTTATAACAATGAGATGTGTATAGAATGTAATAAGAATGGAATTCGCGTTCCACATGGGGTGCGTGTACTTTTTTTTTGTATTTTCATTCTGTTTTTTGAACTTTTGTTTTGAAACTCAAAATTGAAAAACCATAATTCTATCCATTTTTTATAGATTTTTTTTCATTTGTTTATTTTAAGTTTCCAAATAAAAATAAAAATGGCTTTTGTTTTTGTTCTGTTGGTTATGTTACACAAACCAACCCATACGTGGGGTTTATTTTTAACCGTATAAGCCCTTTAACAACAAATACAAATATTCCCTCTTGTTAGAATTTTGTGGAAAACTGTCTGGTGAATGAGAAGAAAAACTAAAATGCAGAAGAGTGTTTTTAGTTCCATAACCAAAGACTGAGAGCACAATAGCTTGGATTAAACAACACTATTGAACACAAAGCTCAGAGCAAATACATCCTAAAGAAAAATCAAGTCGTGTTAGCAGAGGTCAGTCGAGGCGCAGACAGAACCCGGAGGAGTGAGAAAGACCGTGAGATCCGGTTTCAGTGAAATGGCGTCTGTTCAAATAGAAACTTTCATGTGTTTCAGTGTGTTTCGTGCATGCGTCTGCACCAGAACATACTTCAGTGCGTTTAATAAAGCCAACTTCACTTATACAGCACAAAAAATTGTACACTCAGGCCATTGTGCTTCAGATTTCAGGTAATAAAAAATCAGTGATGAAACATTAACTGTAAAAAGTTAAAAGCAATTAAACCAATAAAACCATAATAGAAATTACAACGATAATCCTAATACAAATGTAATTAAAAGTAAAAGCACCAAACAGGGTTGAAAGAGCATGTGGGTTTTAGGAGCAGGTTTTTACCAAAACATGTTTTCCAAGTGGTTTCTCAGAAATCTGTTTTATGAGGAGCTATATTTAAATTCCTGTCTCCACCGGTTTCATGAGCACAGCTCGAACAGCTGCACTCTCCGCTTGAACTTCATTTGAATGATCTAAATATTGAAATATTATCTATTGTGATCAACTAAATGTAAGTGTTGAAAATAGTAGCGTTTGTAGAAATATTTTATTTCTTCCTTTTTTAAAAGTGGCGAATCTGCTTAAATAAAATGGAAAAACCTTTTTTGTCAGCTAAAATTAAACAGTTCTTCCTACAGAATGTGTATATCAGAATTATTATAAAAACTTTATAGCAGGTAAAAGATGCAGGTGGGGCTGCATGAGCCATCATCAAGCGCCTCCAGAGCCAGAGCTCAATCCGGGGATTCTCAGAGTTTGACAATGTCTTAAGCATAAAAGAAAACTACAATTCAGTCAAGTTGTTCCAAGTTTCTTTTTTGTCTTCCATTCATAGAAAAACATATTCCTTTTTTACTGCAGATTTTATTCAAAACATGTTATCACTGGTGCACTAAAAATATTTTAACAGATATAAATACAACAAATTAACTGCAGAATAGTGCAATTCCAGCCTTCGTCGAGTAGCAAATATCTACGTCACCGTAATTCACTCTGTAAGCAAATGAAAGAGAAGGTTATTTTATTAATATTTCAATACAAAGCTACCTTTCTGTTATTAAAAAGTAATTGTGAAGACTTTAAATGGCAACATCACAATATTTTTTTCGATTCAGTTTTTTTTTTAATCATGTGATCGGATATGATCGCTCGGGGCCCGACTGAGCGTGGTATGATGAATCTCACTTCTTCCATTGTGTTAACTCTAGAAACAGCCGGCTGAGGAGAGTCACAACGCTCTTTGATTTCTTAATATGTTAATAGTTGTGTACTACAATGTTGTTTCTACAATTTTCACTCGGTTATTCTATTTAACACACATTTGTCTAACCATTTCAAATTTTTGTATTTCTGTAGCTACCATTTGTATGTGATTAAAAGTGAAAAACGTCAAAAAAAATTTGTATTTTTGTGCTTATTATGTATTTTGGCAGCAAATCACAGCAACAATAAAATGAATTTAAACATGTTACGCATATAATAGTGCTTATATTTTGATTTAACTTAAGGCAATCACTGCAAACTCTGTGGATCACTTGTCATTGGCTCTTCGTCTTCATGCAGCATACATTATCCAATCACAACAGACTGGGTCTAACAGCCAATCATAGCAGATTAGAATTAAATAAAGGGAGGTTTTACGCAAAGCCTGAAAACAGGAAAAATAAATGCATAGTAAAAAAGAAAGAAAATGTTTGCTTTTTTTACATTGTATGCGTACCAACCTTGCTGAAGACTTCCAAAACCAAAGTATTAACCTTAAAAACAACAATAATAATAGCAGAACTGTAATCATTTAGGACTGAACTCTATTTGAGACAGAGTTTATGATGTGGAATAGGGATACTATGACTCTGGTTCTGTTCTGCACTATTTGTTTGTTCATCATTTTAGCGTTTTATGTATTTACCCTATCATGACACATATTACGCATTTCTGCTGTTGGAAACATACTCTTCCTTGCTTTGGCCAACTCTGTCTTGCTTAGCTCATGGATTAGCACAGGATCCTCCACGTGGAACACATGTCTGCACAGTACACAGAGAGGGAGAGGAGAGAGAGAGAGAGAGAGAGAGAGAGAGAGAGAGAGAGAGAGAGAGAGAGAGACCAGTTTGAGACAGAAACACAATCCCAGGCAGGAAATGAACAGCGTCTACTGATAAGCGCAGTCGGCTTCTACCTGTCCCTCCATCAGCAGCCATCCGCCCTCACCCCCGCGCATTGTGATGCAAATCCAGTCCCTGGCTGGAGAGCTGATAAGGAGGCCTCTCATTTCAGAGCGCTTTGTTTCCCAAACAGAGGAGAGCTTAGCGGAGGGGACGCAGAGAGGGCCTCCAGGGCTGACACGAGAAGCCATCCCATTGTGCGCCCCGGGAGAAGTGTTGACTGATATTTGGGAAGAGGTGTTAGAGGGAGGGAAAGCGACCGGGGTTTTTACGGCAGGAACCGTCTCGGGTTGTTGAGAGATCCTGATGGATTTTATTCCCCTTCTATACTTTTAACTCTCAGCTTCTCAGACGGTGTCAATCAGTAGCTGTTTCTTCACACCGCGTGGAGTTCTCAATGCTTTCTGGCGCTTGTCATTAGCAGCATATTGCCAGTGTTGCTGTATAAACAAACGAGTTCATGCTAGGTTCATGGCAGAACATTTATCCGGCTGTGCAGCATTTATTTCAAAGTGTTCAAAACATGCGCTGTGTATGGCACACAGGTTTAAGATGCACACAAGAATTTCAATCTTGATACGGTTGCGCCTGTGCTAGGATGTTAGTGCAGAGATTTTCTCAAAAGCAAAGCTTTAATTTTTCCTCGTGTGAAAATAACTCTTAACTTTAAGGTGCACATTTACATTTTTTTGTATTCAAAAACATGAAGTTGTTAGTTACCATACATAGGCCCAATTAAACAATTTTGAAATATTGCTTTTTATTCATTCATTCATCTTCATGTCGGCTTTATTCCCTTTCGGGGTCGCCACAGCGGAATGAATCACCAACTCTCTGGCATATGTTTTATGCAGCGGATGCCCTTCCAGCCGCAACTCATCGCTGGGAAACATTCACACACACATTCACACTTTAACTCTATGGACAATTGTTCTTACTCAATTCTCTTATTCCGCATGTCTTTGTACTCGTGGAGGAAACCGGAGCACCCGGAGAAAACCCACGCGATCACGAGGAGAACATGAGAACTCCACACAGAAATGCCACCTGCCCCAGCCGAGCCTAGAACCAGCATCCTTCTTGCTGTGAGACGACCGTGCTACCCACTGCACCACCGTGACGCCTAATGCTTTTTATCAAACCTTAAAAAATAATGTCAAAGCTGTCTCTTTATGACCACCTACATTTATGCATTTGGCAGACGCTTTTGTTCAAAGCGACTTACAGAAGGGGAAATCACCGATGCCACTTGTGGAGATGCTGGGGATTGATCCCAGAATCTTATACATGCGCTCAACCACTGAGCTACACTCCCCCACCCTAAAATAATGAAAACATTTTTATACCACGTTATTAATCCTAACAGCAGGCTTCATGGAGAATGCATGGGTTATCAGTAAAGCTATCTTTAGTAGCATTCACACTAGCTTTGTCAGGGCACAAGACAGACGAGGACCCAAGAGTGTCACGTTTAACAGAGATTCTTTATTGAGTGATAGGGGACAAGGGGAAATTGAGCAGACTTCAATGCCCAGTGGGCTGCGTCTCGTGGCGCGGCCGGGAGACGAAGCCCTCGGGGTTTTCACCGGGTAGCAGATCGATGAGCCGGGGCAGGAGAGCAGAGCGTAGTCAGGAGCTGGTGGCAGGTCGGGTAGCCGGGGTTGACGATCAGAGCGCAGTCGGGAACAGGCAGGCGTTGGTTCTATCAGGGCAGGAGAGTTGAGCGTGGTCGAGGCGGTCCGAGTCGTCAACTCAGGTTCGGCAGACAAACAACAGGCAGTGGGGACAGAGAAACAGACAGGCAGGAAGCAGGTAACAAAACAGAGCTAGAAGTCACAAAAAGCTTGCCTCAGCATGCTGTAGGTTCGCAGACGATCTGACACCGACTTAGGATAAGCTTCAGGTGTGGTGGTACTCAGCGTGAGAGCCAGGGGGAGTGGCTACCAATCAAACTCAGGTGTAGCGGAAAACTACCGGATGAGAGAGAGATATCGTTTAGGCTCGTGACAAGCTTTCTTGTATGCTAGGCTAAGAAGGGCTGAGCCCAAGGGGCAACCCTCCTCTCTCTGCTCCAGCGCAACAGGAAGTGACTGAAATGTAATACCTCGACTGGCCGCAAGGGGTGAGGTCAGAAGTGAGCAGGTTCTCATTCACGCCAATGTTAACACGGCCCAACTTTGGAGCTGAAAGAAACATGTTTACACCCCTGGTGCTGTAATGTTTTTTATTTAGATTGATAGTTTTGATGAACACACTTCATGAACACTCTGAATGGGGTGAATTACTCTTAATTTTTTTTGTTTAGAATATCTAAAATGTAAACAATCAGCCAATCAGACATCTGTGCCACGCCTATGTCCCGCCTCTCTGAACCCATCTGTGCCATCATGGGGTCATGGGAATTCAATGCTAACTTGATTAGCATTCCTACTAGGTTTCTTATATACTATCGACTTTGCTATAACTGTCCAAATCCGCACATTATTAACACTTTTATGGGTGCGAAATGAGATTTAGGGTGTCCAAAACCGTAGTGTACATAAAAAAAGTATCTCAGCGGTTCCCCGATGTGCACTTTTTCTGGGTAGATTCTGAAGTGCAGATGCATGAATGCTCAACCGACTGATATTACCCACAATCCCCTGCGCTCGGGAGGGGATTTTTTTAATGAAGGAATGAGAAAGACAGAGTTACGTTCTCGCACGCATCGTGCGTAATGATGTGATGAACACACAAGATGTTTTAGTGCGTCCCAGATCGTGCACACTCTCGACTAACACACTAAAAACTATTTACATTTTCATCTGAAAGTCAGCATCTTCTTTTAGGGTGCAGTCCATAGTGTCCGGATTAAAACGCAGTGTATGTTTGAGGACAATTCATGGTGGATGAATATTTGGAGATAGAAACCAAATCAGCTTGAGCAGAATTTGTCCATTTTCTGAGATTTTCCTCATCGTGTGAATCTTTTAGAGTTCTACTGGAATGATGAAGAAATATGAGTGGAGCTTCTTGTCCTAATGGGCCTTTGCATGATAACGCATTCCTCTAGTGTTCTTAAAATAAAGCACACAGCTTGACAGTGTCGCAAAACAAATATCAGGCTCTTTGCTTGTTCAAATTCAATTACCGCTTTATATCTCATATGCTCCGAAAGCTTGTGCTTTTCTCCCTCAGATTTGAAGAATAAGTGATTTGTTTGTAACCATGGCCGTGAACAGAAGGGCCTACTGTATGCGAGCTCGACCTTAAATGGGACTATTTGCCTCGCATCGTTCGCCCCCTCCACCCTTGTCCCTTTTTCTCTGTTTTCTATCAAATTCCTCTCTTTATGCCTCCTTTTCTTCTTTTGAAGTCTCCAAACTCTTGTAAAAGGCCAAGCTGGTGGGTTTTGCTGAACCCTGTGGTGGGACAGAGAGGGAGGGGTGCTAGGTTCACTTTGGGCTTCCATTGAAGGTGGCTGAAGAAGGTGGGGCAATAAAAGTTAGAAGTTTAGAGCCTCCCTGTTTTTTATTTTTATGATTGGGCCTTTTTTTTTACAAGTTCAGGCTACAGCTGCTGGTGTGAATGGCTGCCCGAGGTGTTCGAGTCTTAATAAAGACCCCGCCAGCCGGACTGGGGCCTCCGGTCCAGCCATGAGAGCACCTTTATAGGCCCAGCTTACGAGCCCAGGCCTCTATTAAAACCTAGCAGGACTGCACTGAGGAATTTAGGGCCGGGAAACAAGAGAAAAATAGGGTTTGCGTGTCAAAGGATGGCAAGGGTGAAAGTTGGGGGTTTTGAGTTTTGGCTGACCGGGGTAAAAGTCAAGTCAAGTTGATAAAGAGCTTCATACAAAAGAGATCGTTTCCAAGCAGCTTTGTTTAATTGGCAGGAAAAGTACCAAATCGGTATAATCTTGAGACGTATTGTCATGTTTAAATGAAGTTTTAACAGAGAGATTGTTTATCAAACTGGTAAGGGTAGCTAATTCATCCTAATAAGATGTTGGGGCGCAATAAAAGTTAGCAGTTTGCCTATAGATAGTAGATAACAAAGGAAACAACATGCTAACTCTCATTAGCATGTTAATAGCCTGATACTAGCATTATTTCTAGTAGGGCCTGCCTGTGTATGTATTTCCAGGGGTTGATTCCAAGCTTGCATCCTCCCTTTCTGCTTAAATCTTTTCTGTCTTTAAATAAAGACAAGAAAAGCATTGTAGCAGCCCGTTAAGGTTCATAATGCTAACTAGTTGCTAACTTTTGAAACGTATGAGATGCTAGCTAGTGGCATTGACTTTCATGCTAAGCCATGTTAAACCATAGACTGTGTATCAGATGGATGTAGCATGTGCAGTGTTTAGTATGATCGGTGAAACAAGCTAAGAATGGTTGTAACCAACCATCATGTTCGTGGAAGTGCATCATTTCCTGGTAACCAAATATGGGTTCAGAGAGGCAGACATCGGTTATGGCAAAGTCAGTAGCATATAAGAAACCTAGTAAGAATGCTAATCAAGTTAGCATTGATTTCTCCTGATCACATGATGGCACAATGGGTTCAGAGAGGCGGGACATAGGCGTAGCACAGATGTCTGATTGGCTGATTGTTTACATTTTATATAACCTAAACAAACAAATGTAATAATAATTCAACCCCTCAGTGTTCATAAAGGTAAAAACTATCAATCTAAATAAAAAGCAATACAGCATCAGAGGTGGAAACACGTTTCTTTCAGCTCCAAAGTTGGGCCGATTTTAACATTGGCGTAAATGAGAACCTGCTCACTTCTGACCTCACCCTCTTGTGGTCAGTCGAGGTATTAATGTTCATTCACTTCTAATTGCACTAGAGCAGAGAGGAGGGGTGGTTTCCTCTTGGTTTAAGCAAAGCAAGTGAGATATTAATTCATGTTACCAGCGTTACGTGAGATATGATGTTTCATGCTGGCAGCGTGCTACGTCATGTTAACATTGTTAGCTTATTGAAGTGTACTCTTGGTAAAGATGCGCATGGTCTAATCTATTATTTTACAAACTTTTTCAGAGCACATCAAATTATTTCTGTGTTTTTCAAAAATGTACACCCTCTAAGTTTTCACACCAATAAAGGGTTTGTAAAAAAATAATCAAAATTATCTCTTTTTTTTGGTGAAAGATTGTGAAAGTTCTTAAAAGTATATAAAGCACTGTTTAGTTTGATTTGGAAAAAATATATAGTTTGTTCAAATTAAGGAAAACATTTGGAATTTTCTTCTACGTTGACATTTTTTTCTTGTTTTTTGACTGTGGGCAAAAGTGAAGTTGTGTTAATAAAGAGCTTCTTACAATACGAAGAGTTCTAAATGATCTAATGACAAAAAAAAGTTTTTAATAACGTTTTGAGACAACTATTGTTTAGAATACTCTCCTCGATTTCATTCTCGTTTTCCTTCCTTTTTTATTTACAGACACCTAAAAGAAGCCATGATTAAAAAGTAAAGTGTTGAGGTTTTAAAGCCTCCGAAGAAATTTTCTTCTAAAGTTACTATATTTTCTATTTAATTTTTTTTTATTTACAATGGATAAAAGTGAAGTTGTGTTAATAAAGAATTTTGCATTATTGATAGTTCTAAAGGAACCTCGTTATTATGACAGAAAAAGTATGCTAAATCAATTTTCAGTGACATTTTGAAATAACTTATTAATAAAATCCTCCTCAAATCTATTCTCCTTCTTCTTTATTTACTTTACAGACAACTAAAAGAACCCACGAATAAAAGATTTGAAAAGACACAAATTATTGTTTAACGAGTTTAAATGAGTTTGATTTGAAATTAAATGATAGTTTGTTTAAAATAATCAAAAAGTAAAGAGCCGAGGTGCTAAAGCCTCCAAAGAAAATTTCCTCTAAAATGACCTTTTTTTTATTTTAACTAGATTTTTTGACCGTGGGTAATAAAGACCTTTGTAATAAACATTGTGTTAATAATAAAGAGCTTTACACAATATTGACCGTTCTAAAGGAACCTTTTTTTTTTAAATGACAGAAAAAAGTCAGATTTCAGTGAAATAACTTTTGTTTATAAAATCCTCCTCAAATGTATCCTCTTTTTTTCTTTTTTTTTTACTTTACAGAATGCTAAAAGAACCCATGAATAAAAGTAGAGTTGAGCTGCTAAAGCCTCCAAAGAAATGTTCTTCTAAAGTTACTATATTTTTAATTCTATTAGATTTTTTTGACCGTGGGTAAAAGTGAAGTTGCACTAATAAAGAGCTTCATATCTTATTGATAGTTCTAAAGGAACTTTGTTTACTACATAAATGTTCAGTAACATTTTGACATAACTATTATTTAAAGTACTCAATTTAATTCTCCTTCATCGTTTTTTAATGACAGACAGCTAAGAGAGATTACGACTAAAAAGAAAACCTCTGGAACACGTTGCTTTTCGTACCAAATTGCGTTTAAATGAACTCCTCGGTCGTTCAAGTGCTAGAACTCAAGCTTCAGAGTTTAATCTGATGTGATGTCTCCGTGAAATGACTTAGCGAGGCTTGACATCTAAATTAGTGAGTCACCGAACGCTTTTCCACCCTCAGCTAGACGTCCCTCACAGAAGACATGCCATGCTGGGTGGAGATTGCCCCCGGCTGAATGTGACACAGATACCTGTCTTATCAGCGCCGCTTATCTGTCTGCTAGTGTTAAACTGTTAGTGTTGTCTTTTCTTCCCGGTGTCAATCATCACAGTCTAATCCCTTAAAATCCCGACCCCCGCGGACAGGGGGGGCTGTGGGGCATAGCGAAGGTGGAAAGCACATGTGTTAACCAAACTTGACTTGTACCAAGTTGGCAGATGCTTCCCATGGAACTACGATGGGCAGCGTCTTGCGAACTCTGCTCGAGGGCATTGTGAAAAAGGTTTAGCGAGGTTTCCTGATGCTTTTCAAAGCGCTGGTGGCTCTTTGAAATCGGATAGGGTTTAAAAGGTTGAGGGGAAAATCTTTTCTTCTCTCCATGTGGCGTTTAATATCTCCCTCTCATTAAATCCTCGCGTGTTGTGTAAATAGTGTGAAGTGATGTGATTAGCGGAAGTGTCTGATGTTTTCTTTTCTCTCTCTTTCTCTCGCTCTCTTCAGCGGTGGAAACCCAGAGCACCAGTTCTGAGGAGATGGTGCCCAGCTCCCCCTCTCCGCCTCCTCCACCGCGGGTCTACAAGCCGTGCTTCGTCTGCCAGGACAAGTCTTCTGGGTACCACTATGGTGTCAGTTCTTGCGAGGGCTGCAAGGTAAACAGCAGGACTCCCGTCGCCTGTGGCCGGACCAATCTCATGTTTTCATCCGTCTGTTACACACTCTGTCTTGATGTTTGACGAAAATGTGAAAAAAAGTGTTGAGGTTTGGCTTTCACGTGTCAAAAAGTATTTTCAGTCCTGTCGACACTGGAACTGAGACGGACTGAGAAACCTGAAGAGCAGAGAGCAAATGTTTATGAAAACAAGCTGAAGGTGGCTGGAAAAGATAAAAATATAGCGTCGTACTGTAACAGAGTGAAACACAATACGTGTGTATGTAATAGATATGTAGATGATGTGATGTAATGAAACTAGAGCTGGGGATCGTTGGGCGCCTCCTGATTCGATTCGGTTACTATCATTAGGTTCACAATTCTATTAAAAGTGTCGTATCATGTAAACTTGACTTGTCAGTAATTTCTTGCACGTTCTAGTGTTGTTCCCTCCTCAAAAAAACATGCCTTGGGTCATATTCAGATCGGTTTATGCATGTTTGTGTAATTCTTATTTTCTGGGAGCTCAAAAAGGCTTGATGGCTGTAGCCACGCCCATTAGCTGAAGCTCCACCCACAGACCAATCAGATGAAGCACTAATGCAGCTCATCTCAATGAAGAACGTATGCGCTGACTGACCCGGAGGTGAACCGTAGTATAACCGAGTTGATAAACAATGAAAAGAACGAGTGTTTTGGATGTCTTGAATCAAAAGGTTTTTTGGCACCAAAAGATTAATATTTTCAATAGAAATGGGTGGATTTTCTGTGTGTTGACAAAAACCCCCACCAGGGGCCGTGGTGGGAGCACAGCAGTGGGAGTAACAGAGGATGCACTGCTCATTTTGTGAAGCACAACCATTTGAAGAGATTCATAGATGCTGTGTATGATAAATCCTGCCTTTTGAAGGTTATTATGGGTGCAGTGTAATTTAGAGAAGATAGTAAAATGCTTTACTTCATAGAAAAGGCTTCAAAGTTGAATCTGATGTGACACAAGAAGAGTACAGTTCCCAACACCACCACTAAAGGGCCAAAAAACAAGAATATGAAAGAAAATCTGTAAAACTGGAAAAAAAATTGTATTGTTTAGTATTTCATTTGACAATTTGATCTCTTTGGTCACCCACAAACCACCATTAATGATATCAGTAGAAACTATTGTTGACCTTTAACTTTAACCTTCTAACATTTAAATCAACCAGCACTTAGGAAAACTGCGTTTCTTTCAAGTCTTTAAAACATTTCATAGTTCATCTAGTTAAGATTGTGAAATGCAAGCTTTAAAGGAAACCAAAAAAACACGAGGTTCACTTTTAATTTTGAAAGAAATTGGATATGGCTAATGTGATTTATCATGAGGTTATAAATGCATTACAGCTTCCGCGTTTTTACTTGAGTTTGTTCGTCCATTGATCTATAAAATGAGATTAAAACTATTGCCAAAAACTGTTCTGGCTTAGCATCTTTGCGTAAAAAAATAACAGCTTGAATCAGAGGGGGGCCATGCTTGACCTACTCTCTCTCTCTCTCTCCCTCTCTCTCTCTCTCTCTCTCTCCCTCTCTCCCTCTCTCTCTCTGTCTCCTGGAAATCTGTTGTAGGGTTTCTTCCGCCGCAGTATCCAGAAGAACATGGTGTACACCTGCCACCGTGACAAGAACTGCCAGATCAACAAGGTCACACGCAACCGGTGCCAGTATTGCCGGCTGCAGAAGTGCTTCGAGGTTGGCATGTCTAAGGAAGGTGAGGGACCGTACTTCTGCCAGGCTCTCCGGCTCAGTGGCCTTCAGCCAAGATCCACTCAGACAGAGAAAAATATAGAGACTGGCACATCCCGGTTTAAACCTGTGAGACAGACATTCAGCTCAGAGCTGCAGACACATTTAGAGACGAGAGACTTGATCTTCTAGATGGCTGCAAACCTTTTGGTTTCTACTGTAAGCGTTAGAAGGCCGTTCAATGTTGATTCCTGAAAGAAACAGAAACATTTATAGCTCTGTAAGTAACCGACTGACATATGAATATAGATATTATCCATAGATGCGCACACATACCTGCCGAGCTGTCTGAGAGAGTTCTAGGCAACAAATAATTTCAGAAATTCCAGAGATAGTTTATTTCTGGTACAAATAAAAGCAAGTTTCTTCTCTGAAGTGAACGTTGTGCACTCCGGACAGCTAACCGTGATTTTGAAATACTTTTTATTTTCGAAGCGAGGCAAAAACATTCCAGATGTGATCAATTAATGACAATTTAGTTGTAGACAAACGCAATTAAAAATAGTATGTAACGTTAGGGCCAGACTTCACTTGCATTGTTTTTGTAATTAGTAAATTCCTTTTTTATGTGCGCATGAGAGTAATCGCTGATTTATTTTCAAATAACCTGTATAAAATCTAGTACCGTCTTTTTACATTTTGATCAGGTCAATGACATTACGGATTACTGGTTTAAGGTTCACCTTTAGGGTTGTAATTATAAGGAGGAAATGATGTTTGTAGACACTGTAAATTTCAATATATTATTAAACTTTGCAGTCGTTTATATACGAGTCAATATTTTCTATTTCACTCTCTCTCATGTCGAGTTCAGGAATAGGAAAACTTGGGGATCGTTACTGACTGAATGGTAGAAATACTACTCGTAATACTAAATAATATTACTCATCACCGTTGCTAGTTTCTCCGGTTCCCTCACGTTATTACTCCAGGAAGCTCCTGATTGGGTAGTGGCCGCAAAATGGCAGAAAAGTAAAAAAAAAAGGGAACTTTTTCTGTTCATATGCCGATGTCCTGCTCTCCGTGGCGCCGCACGCCGTCAAGCCTCCCGCTGTACCAATCGTAGATGCTCTGCCCCTCACTGCACAGACTCCATAATTCTATATCATTGCTAGCCATTCGCTTAACACCTGGATCACTCGCTAAGCACACAAATGAAATCCAGGCACGGTAAAAGAGAGCTGTCAATCTTCTCCTGATGTTTTGTGTCCTGCGTTTTCATGAGATCAGTAAGTGAGCTCAATAAAATGTGGTAAACTTACACAAAAGACTTCAATTAAAGCTCTTAAAAGTGAATATTGATCAATAAAAGTGATATTGAAAACATGTGGCTAGTTTTCCAGTTCTGTGTCTCCTATTGGCTAAAAAAGACGCCAATCAAGAGCTAAACCAATCAGGAGTAAGAGTTCCAGGAAGTCCGGCTTCGGATTGGTCCATCAGTAGATGATTTCATGATTTATATCCATCAACAGGAAATCTCTGTAGTTTAGATGCAAGAAGATGACAGATGGACAAAATATAGCTTTGTTTGAGGAAAACTAGGATAAAAGAGCCGCAGATTCAATCTCAGAGCTGGAAAAGTTGCTCTGAAGGTCATCCTGACAGTTTTCAGAACGTTGTTTAAAGCGAAGAGCTAGCATCAAGCTAAAAATTAAATATGTAATCATCTTCTCCACTTCGCACAGGTATCACATATGGCTCACAAGTTATCAAACGTTCAAACACAAGGTGAAAAATTCGGATATAGGCTCCAGGAATTGCGCTTCAAGCTCTGCAGTGTAAACAAGGTGTTAGTTTCAAGCTCGCAATCAATTAAAAAGTGCACCAATATGTGTTTTACAACAACCTGCGCAGGAAGCAAGCTTCGAAAGATCTAAGTCACTTTAAAGATTCGACAGACCCTGAGGAGTTCAAAAGCAAACGAAAAGACCCTGTTCGCATCCACGTTAAAGCCCAATACGTCTGAGTTCGGCGTCTGTCGTTTAAACCACATCAATCCATCAGCGAGGTGTGATTCCTTTGGTAGCTTTCCTCCAGCCTCTTTATGACTTGGCACTAACAGATTTGTGTCGTAACAGAGACAATAGCTTGAGGTTGAAAGAGCGCGTCTGGGGTAAGTGTTTGTTCGTCGGCCAGGGTCACGGTGATGATGTCACAGCAGAGTGGCACCTCGGCCCTCTATGTGTCCGCGGGGACGTGAATGTGCGCGTTTATATGTATGGGATGTGTGTCGGCACCAGGATCACATTGTGCTTTAGCTATTACTGGATATCCTGAGAGGAAGGAAAGAATGGGAGGGGATGAGAGAAAGAGGAGCGGGGGGTCGAGTTGGCAGGGTTTCTCTCCCTTGGGTCAAACTCACCAAAACACCCCCGATGTCCGATCTGAGGTCAGTTTCCACGGAGTGTGTTTAGGGTTTGGCTCGCCGATTCAGCTCGTGAACGCACGGCACAAACTGATGATTAGTGTTTGTGTGGGTCGAGTTGTTCCAGATTTATGCGCTTTGGGCTTCGGGCTGTACAATTAAAAACCAGTGCTCTAAGATGTCATTTAAAAATATACATGTGTTTAAAATTGTGTGTTGTTAAATCCCTTCAAATGTGCATTACTTTTTGGGAAAAATGTAACGTCGACGTCAAAGCAAAAAAAACTTAATCCCTGGTTTACGTTAGCCTGGTTTGGGCTGTGAAATATGTAAAAAACGTAAAAATAAAAAGTTGCATTTTTGGGTTCGTAAATGATTTTTTTGTTGTTCAGTGTTCTGATGTGTTTTATAGATAACACTGATGCTGACAGAGAAAAACTCACAACAATGAACACACAATCCTGATGTCAGAAGAACAATAACAAATATCCAGCCAAGATCCACTCAGACAGAGAAAAATATAGAGACTGGCACATCCCGGTTTAAACCTGTGAGACAGACATTCAGCTCAGAGCTGCAGACACATTTAGAGACGAGAGACTTGATCTTCTAGATGGCTGCAAACCTTTTGGTTTCTACTGTAAGCGTTAGAAGGCCGTTCAATGTTGATTCCTGAAAGAAACAGAAACATTTATAGCTCTGTAAGTAACCGACTGACATATGAATATAGCTATTATCCATAGATGCGCACACATATCTGCCGAGCTGTCTGAGAGAGTTCTAGGCAACAAATAATTTCAGAAATTCCAGAGATTGTTTATTTCTGGTACAAATAAAAGCAAGTTTCTTCTCTGAAGTGAACGTTGTGCACTCCGGACAGCTAACCGTGATAATGAAATACTTTTTATTTTCGAAACGAGGCAAAAACATTCCAGATGTGATCAATTAATGACAATTTAGTTGTAGACAAACGCAATTAAAAAATAGTATGTAACGTTAGGGCCAGACTTCAATTGCATTGTTTTTGTAATGAGTAAATTCTTATTTTATGTGCGCATGGGAGTAATTGCTGATTTATTTTCATTTATCCTGTATAAAATATAGTACCGTCTTTTTACATTTTGATCAGGTCAGTGACATTACGGATTACTGGTTTAAGGTTCACCTTTAGGGTTGTACTTATAAGGAGGTAATGATGAAAAAACGTAAAAAATAAAAAGTTGCGTTGTTGGGTTCGCAAATTAATTTTTAGTTGTTTTGTGTTCTGATGTGTTTTATAGATAACACTGATGCTGACAGAGAAAAACTCACACAAATGAACACACAATCCTGATGTCAGAAGTTTGTTAACAATAAAAAATATAGTAGTCAGGTAAACTATGTTGAAGTAGACTCAGTGTTTGCAGTTGTTCTCAGCTCTGGTTTTCTCAGCTAGTTCTGCTTGGCTTGAGTACAACAATAAATCACGAAACATGACGATAACATGTTTGGATTCCGGATATGGGCCACGCATGGGCCGAGTCTCAGCCAAGTAAATATTACATTTAATGTCATCTGTGATCTCTTCTGCAATCCCAAGCAAAAAATACTTTGTTGAACTTCAAGCATACGTATATTTCAGATAATATGTTTAAAATTGATAGACTGACAATGAGTTCCACACGGAGTCCTAAACTTTAGCCAAAACATGTCAAGCGTTTCATATTAAACACCTCCTCGCCGATAAAATAAACGCTGGTGGAAGTGAAGGTGCATTTAAAGTGAAAATACAGGAACCTTTCATGTTTGTTGCACTCAATAATACAAAAAACAAGGATTTTTATTACAATTTTTCATTTTAGAATACAAAAAAATACAAAATAACGCAACATACACGGCCCGAAAAGGCTTTTACATTAATATTCTAAAGTCCTGAAATCCTTTCCTAACTCATTTACCTAATAATTATTCGCTGACATGGGTGCATCAGTTGTTTTTTACTGAACATTTGCAATCTAAAATCCCCATTTTTGCATATTCAGACGATTTTGCATCATGCAAAATGTATCCACCTTTTCGTTCAGCCTCACAACGTGACGGCGTTTGATTGAGTTGCACGTTGAACCTCTGAGATCATAGTTTGCCAATTTGCGAGTGGCCCTGAGTCACCGTGGCAGCATTAAGGAGCTTCTCTTTGTGACTTGCAGCGGTGCGCAACGATCGAAACAAGAAGAAGAAAGACGTGAAGGATGAGGTCGTTCCGCCTGAGAGCTACGAGCTGAGCGGGGAGCTGGAGGAGCTGGTCAACAAAGTGAGCAAAGCACATCAAGAGACCTTCCCTTCCCTCTGCCAGCTGGGAAAATACACCACAGTGAGTGCTTTCTGCAAATGAACCGATCTGTCAGAGCTGGAATGTGAAATGTATTTATAGCAGTGTAAACCGAGCGTGTCAGATGTAGTGTGATAAACATGTTCCATTATTGAAAACATCATTTAAAGGAACAGTGCACCCAAAAGATCCCTCTTTTAACTGATCCGGGCCTTTTATGTTGTGTGCTGGAGAATTTCCTGGACGCTCTTTTCAGTGCAATGAAAGCACACGGGCGCTGAGAACATCACGTGCCAAAAATGACAAAAGCAGCCATAAGCGTTCGTGTAACTTATGTGCTGAGCGACAAGTCTTGACAAGTTGAAAGATCCAAAGTGTGTGCACCAAACCTCGCCTCCACATCCTCTGAAAAAGTGTCTCGTGTTTGCTGGAGAACTGAGTCATGCGGCTTTGGAGTGACATGATTTATTTGTGCTTTTGGACTTGTCGAAGTGATTCTCCAACACAGGTTTTCCTCCTCTCTCCACCCCTGCATCAGAACTCGAGCTCAGACCACCGGGTGCAGCTGGATCTGGGCCTGTGGGACAAATTCAGCGAGCTTTCCACCAAGTGCATCATTAAAATCGTGGAATTCGCCAAACGCCTTCCCGGCTTCACCACCCTCACCATCGCGGACCAGATCACCCTCTTGAAATCAGCCTGCCTGGACATTCTGGTGCGTGCGTCTCTCGCCAGGAAGCTTTCCTGAGGATGTACAGTAGGCATCAATCAATCGATCGATCGATCGATCAATAAACAAATACATAAATAAAAAATGGTTATGGAAAGAAATGTAGCCGTATAAATAAATGAATAAATAAACAATTAAACACATAAGTAAAACATTTAAATAAATAAATGTATAGGTAGCTGTATAAATAAACAAACATAATAACTAAATAAATAAATAGACATGAAGGAGCTGTATAAATAAAAATACAATTAAATAATTAAACACATCAGTAAAACGTTTGAATAAATAAATGTTTAGGTAGCTGTATAAATATAAACTAACATAATATTTAAATAAATAAATAAACCAGAAGTAGCTGTAGAAATAAAAATACAATTAAATAAATACATACATAAGTGAGACATTTAAATTAATAAATGTTTAGGTAGCTGTATAAATAAATAAATAACCAACATAATAATAATTAAATAAATAAATAAATATCAAGTAGCTGTATAAATAAAAATACAATTAAATAATTAAACACATCAGTAAATTGTTTGAATAAATAAATGTTTAGGTAGCTGTATAAATATAAACAAACATAATATTTAAACAAATAGACAAGAAGGAGCTGTATAAATAAAAATACAATTAAATAATTAAACACATAAGTAAAACGTTTGAATAAATAAATGTTTAGGTAGCTGTATAAATATAAACAAACATAATATTTAAATAAATAAATAAACAAGAAGTAGCTGTATAATTAAAAATACAATTAAATAATTAAACACATAAGTAAAACATTTAAATAAATAAATGTATAGGTAGCTGTATAAATAAACAAACATAATAATTAAATAAATAAATAGACATGAAGGAGCTGTATAAATAAAAATACAATTAAATAATTAAACACATAAGTAAAACGTTTGAATAAATAAATGTTTAGGTAGCTGTATACATATAAACAAACATAATATTTAAATAAATAAATAAACAAGAAGTAGCTGTATAAATAAAAATACAATTAAATAAATACATACATAAGTGAAACATTTAAATAAATAAATGTTTAGGTAGCTGTATAAATAAATAAATAAACCAACATAATAATAATTAAATAAATATCAAGTAGCTGTATAAATAAAAAAAAACATTAAATAGTTAAATACGTAAGTAAAACATTAAATAAATAAATATTTAAGTAGCTGTATAAATAAACCAAAAATAATTAAATAAATAAATGAACGTTGAAGTACCTGTAAAAATAGAAAACGAAGTAAATAAACGCTGAAGTAGCTGTATAAATAAATAATTAAATAAATGTTAAAGTAGTTGCATAAATAAACAAACTAATAACTTCACAAATAAATGTTGAAGTAGCTGTATAGATAAATAAATAAATAATTAAAGTAACTTTAAAGTAGCTGTATAAATAAATAAAAAATTATTGCATAAATAAATGTTGAAGTAGCTGTATAAATAAATAACCAATTATATAAATAATTAAATTAATGAATACATGTTGAAGTAGCTAAATAAATAAATAAACGATTATAAATAAAGGTTTAAGTAGCTGTTTAAATAAACAATTAAAGAAATTAAGTTCGAAGTAGCTGTATGAATAAATAAACAAATTCTTAAATAGATAAACGTTGATGTAGCTGTTTAAATAAATAAACAAAAGTTTAATTAAGTACATAAATAGATAAATAAATAACTGTATACATAAATAAATATTTTATTTCATATTAGAAAACGTAAATTACATGTACATATGCATACACTAACACATAAACAATACCATAAATCATGAGTAATTGCTAATACAACGAAAGAAAAAAATGTAATGCATATATAAAGAAATACATCAATAGATTGATTAAAACAAGTGAATAACTAAATATTTGCTTAAATAATAAATACATTTGATTGGTGAATAATCCAATAAAAGTATACAAAAAAAAATAACTAATGCGATGAAACAGATCTGTGTTTCATTTGCCTCTAGTTTTTTTTTTTTTTTCTTTGAATATTTTTGTCTCCACATATTGATGTTGGTGTTGTATGAAAATGATATGCAGAAGAAGCTTGGCATGTGAATTGGGGATCAGGTGCTCATATTTCAGTAGAGTACAAGTCTGTTTTAGAGCATCGCAGCTCCATAACCGTCTGTGTTCCTGCAGATGCTGCGAATCTGCACACGGTACACTCCGGAGCAGGACACCATGACCTTCTCAGACGGCCTGACCCTCAACCGCACGCAGATGCACAACGCCGGCTTCGGCCCGCTCACTGACCTGGTGTTTGCCTTCGCTGGGCAGCTGCTGCCTCTTGAGATGGACGACACCGAGACCGGCCTCCTCAGCGCCATCTGTCTCATCTGTGGAGGTACGACACGAGGCCGCCTGCGCAGCACTGCTGCCATCTAGAGGAAGCTGCTGAGAGCCAGAGGGCTGACCCGGAGGTGCCACCCCTAAAATTATCGGCCATGACAAGTACCACCCCTCAATTCGCCAATTACAAAATTAATTTTAATTAAAAACTACGTTTATTTTCATCAAGCGTGCATGATGAGTACAAGCTTATGGACGCTACCAAGAAGCTCCTTCTTTGAAAATCATTATCACGAAGTCTTTTCGAAACTGAATTTGCATACTACTGAAAGCTACCTTTTCTCAAAGGAAAATTTTTGTGGGTTCTCGTGAGCAGAGGATTAAAACACAGACCATAATCGATGACGGTGTGTAACAAAAAAATTCTGCTTTTTTTAAAACAAAAATAGGAATGACAATGTGCACACCACAAACATGTTTACACGCTTTATCTACAAACGCCAGCTCAAACTAACAGATACAATCATTATAATCACGTGCTAAATGTGCAGTGATGACATCACCACGACTGTCCTCCAATAGGAGAGGAGCAGCGTTGAAACAGGCTGCAGCAAGGTTCACTTTTAATTTCAAGAACTTCCATTTGTCTTCAACCAAGCTCTAAAGCAGACTGTCTGCTCGATAGAAGGTAAACTCAACACCAAATTGGTCTTAAACCTTATTTGTCCCGCTGACGAGCTCCGCAACGCGAGTTCCTCGTTGAGAAAGTAACGAGTTCCGCACGGTGAGACCTTAAAGTCTGATGCGGCAACATGGAAAAATGAAAAGAGGATTTTGGCAATAAAACACGAAATGTGTGGATAGCTAGGATATTTTCACAAGACTATTGTTTAATTTTACATGTGATTAAACCCCAATAAGTTAACTTTAGAGCTCCCCCTACTGCTTTACATAATGTTAGCACACAATAAAAAGCAGGCCCAAACTAACCAAGATTTTAACTCCTTTGTGCTTCATTCCTGACTGCTGTGTTTAGTCATGATGCAGTTCAATTTAGTCATTTATAAATACGTTGTTAGCTACTGTTTTTCCGTTCTAATTGTCTGGTGTTTCTATCACAAATAGTGTTAAATGAATGAATTAAATGTATTATACGTTTTCCACACCAGTTACTATTTGCTCTGAACGGGATTGATAATGAATAAATTCATGTACAAAGCATTGATTGAATTCACAACTTTAAAGCGTTAAATTAATGTTGCAATTTTTATACTTAAATGAACTGTGTTATTTAAATACATCTGTACAATCCTTGTTTGATTTACGCAGTTTTTATGGGTCTGATATTTCAGTCAAAGTTTCTTTAATCTATATCTGCATCTATAATAACTGTATTTTAAAACTACTGTGTAATTTTACTGTATTACCAAACGCAGGAGTCTCTTAGTATTGGCCACCGCAAGAATTTACACGGCCACCCCTATTTAAAGCGTCTAGAATTGCAGCTGTTGAGAGCGTGCGCCTCTCCTCAGGGACGCGTGCGTTAGCTCAGTTAAAGATGGGTTACATTTGAACCAGAGCAAACCTGATCCATTCATGGAGCTCCTCGTATTCCTGTAGACCGTATGGATCTGGAGGAGCCGGAGCGCGTCGATCGTCTCCAGGAGCCTCTGCTGGAGGCTTTGAAGATCTACGCTCGACGCAGACGGCCCAACAAACCCCACATGTTCCCGCGCATGCTGATGAAGATCACGGACCTGCGCGGCATCAGCACCAAGGGTTAGTTTCCTCCAGCACAGAGGCGAATCTGCTCGGCGTGCAGTTCTCTGCTTTGAAATACATTGAGTGAACAAAACAGATTGGTTTGCACAAAGAGAAAGGCTTTTAATTTGTGTTCTTGCACCAGTAAAAAAAAAGAAAAAAAATTCAATGGAGTCTTTATGGCACTTGCTTTTTGAAAAACGACCTGTGAACTTTGAGAATGCTGACATTTTGAGAATTAAACTCATGATAAACCCTGAGTCGCTTCCTCCTCCTCTTCCTCCTCCTCCTCTTTCCTCCTCCTCTTCCTCCTCTTCTTCCTCCTTCTCCTCCTCTTCTTCCTCCTCCTCCTCCTCATCTTCCTCTTCCTCTTCTTTGTCCTTCTTCCTCCTTATTCCTCCCTCTTCTTCCTCCTCCTTCTCCTCCTCCTCTTCTTCCTCCTCCTCTTTCCTCCTCCTCCTTCTCCTCTTCCTCCTTCTCCTCTTCTTCCTCCTCCTCCTCCTCATCTTCCTCTTCCTCTTCTTTGTCCTTCTTCCTCCTTATTCCTCCTCTTCTTCCTCCTCCTTCTCCTCCTCCTCCTCTTCCTCCTCCTCTTCTTCCTCCTCCTCCTCCTCCTCCTCTTCCTCCTCCTCTTCTCCTCCTCCTCCTCCCTCTTCTTCCTCCTCCTCCTCTTCTTCCTCCTCCTCCTCCTCCTCTTCCTCCTTCTCCTCTTCTTCCTCCTCCCCTCCTCCCCCCTTCTTCCTCCTCCTCCTCCTCTTCCTTCTTCCTCCTCCTCTTCTTCCTCCTCTCCTCCTCTTCTTCCTCCTCCTCCTGCTCCTCTTCTTCCTCCTCCTCCTCTAGAGTCCTGAATCCACTGAGGTGCTGGTGTGTGATTGGCTGACTTAGGGTTTATCATGAGTTTAATTCTCAAAAGCCCAGAAAAAAACTCCAGAGTCGCCTCCTCTTCCTCCTCTCCTCCTCCTCTTCTTCCTCCTCTTCCTCTTCGTCCTCCTTCTCCTCCTCCTCTTCTTCCTCTTCCTCTTATTTCTCTTCCTCCTCTTCTTCTTCCTCCTCCTCCTGCTCCTCTTCTTCCTCCTCCTCCTCCTCCTCCTCTAGAGTCCTGAATCCACTGAGGTGCTGCTGTGTGATTGGCTGACTTAGGGTTTATCATGAGTTTAATTCTCAAAATCCCAGAAAAAAACTCCAGAGTCGCCTCCCTCTTCCTCCTCCTCCTCTTCTTCCTCTTCGTCCTCCTTCTCCTCCTCCTCTTCTTCCTCTTCCTCTTATTTCTCCTCCTCCTCTTCTTCTTCCTCCTCCTCCTGCTCCTCTTCTTCCTCCTCCTCCTCCTCCTCTTCTTCCTCCTCCTCCTGCTCCTCTTCTTCCTCCTCCTCCTCTAGAGTCCTGAATCCACTGAGGTGCTGGTGTGTGATTGGCTGACTTAGGGTTTATCATGAGTTTAATTCTCAAAAGCCCAGAAAAAAACTCCAGAGTCGCCTCCCCTCTTCCTCCTCCTCCTCTTCCTCCTCCTCCTCTTCCTCCTCCTCCTCTTCCTCCCCTCTTCTATCTCCTCCTCCTCCTCCTCTTCTTCCTCCTCCTCCTGCTCCTCTTCTTCCTCCTCCTCCCCTTCGTCCTCCTCCTCCTGCTCCTCTTCTTCCTCCTCCTCCTCTTCTTCCTCCTCCTCCTGTTACTCCCCTCCTCCTCCTCCTCTAGAGTCCTGAATCCACTGAGGTGCTGCTGTGTGATTGGCTGACTTAGGGTTTATCATGAGTTTAATTCTCAAAAGCCCAGAAAAAAACTCCAGAGTCGCCTCCTCTTCCTCCTCCTCCTCTTCCTCCTCCTCCTCCTCCTCCTCTTCCTCCTCCTCCTCTTCTTCCTCCTTTTCCTCTTCTTCCTCCTCCTCCTCCTCCTCCTCCTCTTCCAGCTCCTTCTCTTCTTCCTCCTCCTCTTCCTCTTCGTCCTCCTTCTCCTCCTCCTCTTCTTCCTCCTCCTCTTCTTTCTCCTCCTCCTCCTCTAGAGTCCTGAATCCACTGAGGTGCTGCTGTGTGATTGGCTGACTTCGGGTTTTTGTTACTAAGCAGTTGAAAAGAGGAAAGAGAACGGCATCTTAAAATTCTGACTTTAATATCCAGATTCTTAGTTTTCCACAAAAGTTGTGTTCCAGATTTTATTCTCTCTCTCTCTCTCTCTCCTCTCTCTCTCTCTCTCTCTCTCTCTCTCCTCTCTCTCTCTTGTCTGTCTCTCTCTCTCTCTCTCTCTCTCTCTCTCTCTCTCTCTCTCTCTCGTCTCTCTCCTCGTCTCTCTCCTCTCTCTCTCTCTCTCTCTCTCTCTCTCTCTCTCTCTCTCTATCTCGTCTCTCTCTCTTTCTTCTCTCTCTTGTCCTCCTCTTCTCTCTTCTGATTTCATGTCCTCTCTCCCTCTCTCCTACCTTCTCTCTCTCCCAATTTCCCCTCTTTCTCTTCTTTTCAATTATCTCGTCTCCCTCTCTTCTTTCTCTCTCTCCTCCCTTATCTCTCTCCCAGTCTCTCTCATGTTTTCTCCTCTTTCCTCTCCTTTCCTTCTCTCTCATCCATTCTCCTCCTCCTTATGCTCATTAAGCATGTCACGTGATAGTCTATGTAGTATTTTTATCTTGTTTTATTTT
The DNA here is from genome assembly GCA_900490495.1 of Danionella dracula. Taxonomy (NCBI): domain Eukaryota; kingdom Metazoa; phylum Chordata; class Actinopteri; order Cypriniformes; family Danionidae; genus Danionella; species Danionella dracula. The sequence goes on along the minus strand of UELW01000031.1, from coordinate 288,573 downwards.
GTAAAACTTGAACAATGAACCAAGAACAAACTCGCCCGTGGTGCTGTTAACCCCTCCCACGTTCAAATGTATGCACTTGGATGCACCGGACTGATTTTTCAATATGTTCATATGAAATATGTTCATTTAGTCATTTTAACAGTTTGTTATAATAATGATGTGACCGATTCCACTTTAAAAGTTACCTTGACTTGTTAAACTTCTTAGAAACACTTTGAGTTTTGGAGAAGCTTCCACCTCTCAGTCCGTCTTTTGTGCCCAACAGGAGCAGAGAGGGCCATAACTCTGAAGATGGAGATCCCGGGGCCCATGCCTCCTCTCATCCGGGAGATGCTGGAGAACCCAGAGGCCTTCGAGGACCAGACCGAACCCTCCGAGAAGAAATCCGAGCCGGAACCCCCCCCGCCCCTCCTCCTCCTCCCCCCGGCTTGCTGAACATGAAGAAAGAGCAAGAAGACGAAGACGACAGCTGGGGCACTGAGAACGGCAGCGAGCCGTCCCCCGAGGAAGAGGATGACGACGATGACGACGGAGAAGAGGAGAGAGCGACAGACAGCGACGGAGAGGCCTGGGGCGGCCAGGAGCCCAGCGCGGATGTGTCCAGGAAGAGTCACGGAGCGAGGGCTCAGTGAGCGAGCGAGCGAGCGATCGAGGGAGCGCGGAGCCTTATCTGTACAGACAGCCCCAACTCAGGCCACTCGGTCAACGATGAGAGACATCACAAAAAAAAACCTCTTCTCAGGACCTCTCCCGCAGAACGAGAGGGAAGCGAACGACAAAACAACTGGCTTTTCAGAGAAATAACTGCCGCTTTAACGAAACTCGTTTGTTTGCTTTGAAACGGAGAAGCCAAATGGACTTTTAACAGCTGACTGGTTGAACGGAGAACAAAAGAAAAAAAAAACAAAATCTGAAATGCTAATCTCTTTTTTTTTTTTTTTTTTTCTGTCGTCGTTAACGCTTTGGAATATCGATTGTGACTTTTTCAGCCTTGAGATAGTTCGTTAACTTTACATTTTATGAATACGCCCATGCATATCTATATATACCTTTATATATTTTTGTCCTGTATTCTATTTTCTTAGTTATATTTCGTTTGGATAGCTTTCGTGGGCAGACGAACAGGAGGAGAGTCGGATCGCTCCCTCTGCTGAGTCTCCATCCCGCTGCTTAGTTGGGTTCTTGGGCACTTTGGCTCGGCGTGGAAGTCATGGATAATCAGTCGATCTCCCATCGAATGATCTTGTTTTTGTTTGTTTTTTGTTTGTGTTTTTTTTAGGGGAATGCTTTTTATGTATCGGCTTTTGATGCGCTGCCAATTGAATGGTGTGTCTGTGCCAAAGTTTGCAGCTCGTCGGCTTCGGGAGCCCAGCTCCAAACACAAACACCCTCATGTCCTTTACCTTTGAGTCTCTGCATCACGCACATGACGTCATGCTGGACCGGTTTCATTCAAAGCACTCAGCCAGCAGTTATGCAGCACTCCAGACTAATAAAACACAGCGCTGCATGAGTCATCAGGGCGCTGGACCTCATCAGCTTAGATCATGTTTTGGTATAAATGAGCAAAAGTGGCGGATGTCTTCTGGGTAATCCGTGTACCAGTCATTTGTTTGATTTTCAATGTAAAACAAAAACAAAAATATTTTTTTTTTTTAATTTTTGATTCTGAGATCAAAACAAAAAAATGTAAAAATGAATTAGGAGCCTGCCGCACTTTTTGTTTGCGAATTTCCTTTTGGGAAACAGCGTGACGTTTAATGATTTTAATAACTTCTGTTTCGAGTGTGAAAGCTAAATCAAATTAAGCGATGGCTATCAAAGGTGGTTTTAGTGCTGCAGCACCCCTAAACTTACTCCTAGCACCCCTAAAACTAAACATTATACAGCTAGTTTTCTCATCAGTGTTTGGAGAGGAGCCGGAAGAGTTGAGTTCATTCTGTCCCTGTGAAGAGGCAGGCGGGACTGCTGGTGACTGACAGCTGAGTCGACCAATAAAAGAGCTGCGAGTAATTTCAGAGAGGTAGATTCTAAATGAAGACATTGCTATCTTATTTTTAAAATTAAGAGATCACAAATACTCTTCCACAGACTCTCTGGTTTATTTTTGGTGAGTTTTTAAGAGAAACCATTGGTAAAAAAAAAAAGTTGGAAATATAAACTGTTGTTATCAGTGTTCTATAACATGTGATGGGCATAAATCTATCATAGGATGTCCAAATATATTTGGTTTAACGCCATGTATATACACAATATTTTGGATGGCGATAGTTCACCCAAATAAGTGGAGAAATCATCTGAAGTGGCCAGTGTTTCCTGAGCGTGAGGGTTGAATCAGAGCAGTTGCTGCAAATTATATATAGTCACATTTATGTCGACCATGAAAATGTGCGAATTGGATTTCTGATAATAAATTTGCCTAATGGAAACAACAATTTTGTAGAAAAAGGTTGGTTTTTTTTTGCGATTGGAGAAGGTGGTATTGGCTGTCACGGTGGTGAAGTGGGTAGTACAGTCGTCTCACAGCAAGAAGGGCGCTGGTTCGAGCCTGGGCTGGCTCAGTTGGCATTTCTGTGTGGAGTTTGCATGTTCTCCTCGTGATCACGTGGGTTAACTCCGGGTGCTCCGGTTTCCCCCACAAAGTCCAAAAACATGTGTTATAAGTCAATTGGGTGAACAAAATTGTCCATAGTGAATGAGTGTGTGTGGATGTTTCCCAGCGATGGGTTGCGGCTGGAAGGGCATCCGTCGCGTAAAACATATGACAGAAGTGTTGGCGGTTCATTCCGCTGTGGAGACCCCGAAAGGGAAGAAAGCCAACAAGATAATGGATGGATGGAAGGTGGTATTTGAGGTATTTGGTATTTGGTATATCACGGTGCCAGAAGAGGTCCCACAGCATCTCACAGCTCATCAGAAGTCGAGCTTCTCATGAGGAGTTGTTGGATCCATAGCTCCTCTGTAAAAACACCAACCACTGTTTCCCAAAGACGCTTCATCGGTAGCCGCTCCACGTGTAAGGGGCTTGCTGCTCCATGACCGGAGGAAGACGCTGACGCCTCCTTTGATGCAAGATGATGAGAGCTAATGCCATGGCTGAAATGTGAAAATATCTGCTGTAAATAAGAGTATCGTTCACATCCATCGCCATGTTTTTGAACACCTTATCACATGAGTTGTGTTTAATTATGATTGAATGTAAACAGTGCTATTGCGAACTGTAGCTTTTCTTCATTTCTAGAAATAAAAAATATGCAAATATGATATGGAAACACAGCTAATACGGGGACAGATGTCGGATTGTTTTGAAGCCTCGTTTTATCGGCTTCGGTGCTTCACGAAGCCTCGGTTAGCCCATCTCTACTGTAAAAGACCACCGAATGCTTACTCTAAAACGCTCTATTTACACCAAATTCAGGGAACTCTTGCTGGTTCTCCTAGAAAACTCGCGATCGTTGAAGCCGTTTATTGTACTGAAGTTGCTGTCGTCATTAAAATTCCTAGTCATGCTACACATTTCCAAAAGGAAAACACGAAAACCAAAAGTGCTGCAAGCTCGTGTTTTTCATTTTGATCACAGAATCAAAAATTGAAAGCAAAAATGCTTCGCCCTTTTTTCATTTACATGAAGAATGTAGCTATTTTTTTTTTTCCCTTTTTTTTTTTTTTTTTTTTTTCTTTTTGTTTTTAAACTGAAAATCAAATGACACACGGATTCTGGACCTTGTTTAACAAGGATAGAGACCTGTAGCAAGCAACACACCTTTGCAAAGCATGCTACGATTATACAGAATTACTGCGATAAAGAGACTCAGGGCATCTCTGTGAGGACCAAACACTCGCTGTCTGGCGGCCGCCTGCAGAAAGAGGCAATGTTTATGTGTGTTACTCTTTAGGCGCAAGCCAGGTCAGCATGAAATCTGAGGATCTTACACAAAACTTTCTTCTTCTACATAGAACTAGATTTGGTGGGTCTTTCCTCTAATTTTATCTAATATTTTAATCTGTTTAATTGCCAAAAACACACAGTATGCAATTTGGTGGTTGTGTGCCACCGGACGTTTGAAGATATCAGTCTCAGTCAAAGCAATATGACTATGATTAGAACTCAGCTCTGTGTGTGTGTGTGTGTGTGTGTGTGTGTGTGTGTGTGCTTGCGTGCGCGTGTGTGTGCGTGTGTGTGTGTGAGGAAGGCTGCGCTCGATAAGCTGTAGTGTAGCGCGTTTTTAACCGAATGTCATCACAGTGGTGCTGTCAGAGAGCGTGTGAGCTGTCATACTGACCTCTTCTGCAGATTTGCGCATCAGCCTCGCGGATAGCAAGCAGAATGTTGAGATTACGTTAACTCATAATTTTCTTCTTCTTTCAACTCGGCTAATGTATTGTCAGTCCTTTGTTTGTGTTTAAAAAAAATTCTGTTATATAAAAAGCCATATAAACAATATGAGGCACAATAAACTTTTTTTTTTTTGGAGAAACTCTGGCTTTTGCTCATCTGTTTGTCTCTCATCAGCTGCTCGGTAATTCTCTCGCATTCAAATGTCAATATTTCTGTCTTCTCCTTGAAAGATCTCGCACGTTGGTGAAGAACAATGGACCATGGGAGGGTGCTGGAAGATTTACATTTATGCATTTGGCAGACGCTTTTGTCCAAAGCGACTTACAGAAGTGGAAATCACCAATGCCCCTGGGATGCTGAGAATTGATCCCAGGACCTCATACATGCAAAGCATGCGCTCTACCACTGAGCTACACCCCACCCATAGAACAATGATGGACTTAAAACATCTCACTCTCTTGCCCCTCTCTCACTCTCCTCTCTTTTTCTCACTCCCCTTCCTCCTCTCTCTCGCTCCTCTCTCTCCTTTCTCTCTCCTCTCTCTCACTCCTCTCTCACTCTCATCTCTTTCTCACTCCCCTTCTTCCTCTCTCTCGCTCCTCTCTCTCCTTTCTCTCACTCTCTCTCGCTGCTCTCTCACTCTCATTTCTTTCTCACTCTCCCCTTTCTCCTCTCACTAGCTCCTCACTCTTTTCTCTCTCCTCTCACTCACTCTCTTGCTCCTCTCTCACTCTCCCCTTTCTCCTCTCACTCGCTCCTCTCTCCTTTCTCTCTCCTCACTCTCTCTCTCTCGGTCCTCTCACTCTCATCTCTTTCTCACTCTTACCCTTTCTATCTCCTCTCTCTCTTTTTTCTCTCCTCTCTTTTATCTTTTCACTCTCCCCTTTCTCTCCCCTTTCTCCTCTCTCTCCTCTCTCACTCTCATCTTTTTCTCACTCCCCTTCCTCCTCTCTCTCACTCCTCTCCTTTCCTCTTTCTCCTCTCACTCTCTCTCTCTCTCTCATCTCCTTCTCACTCTCACCTTTCTCCTCTCTCTCTCTCCTTTCTCTCTCCTCACTCTCTCTCTCTCTTTCTCTCTCTCTCTCCTCCCTCACTCTCTCTCTTTCTCACTCTCCCCTTTCTCTCTCTCTTCTCTCTCGCTCCTCTCCCTTCTTTCTCCTCTCTCTCTCTCCTCTCCTCTCACTCTCCTCTCACTCTCATCTCTTTCTCACTCTCTCTCTCTCCTCTCACTCGCTCTCGCTCCTCTCTCTCCTCTCATTCTCATCTCTCGCTCCTCTCTCTCTCCTCTCTCTCCCCTTTCTCTTCTCTCGCTCCTCTCTCTCTCTTTCTCCTCTCCTCTCTCTCTCTCTCTCTCTCTCTCATTATCTCTCCTCTCACTCTCCCCTTTCTCTTCTCTCTCTCCGCTCTCTCCTTTCTCCTCTCTCTCTCCTCTCTCCTCTCAATCTCTCTCCTCTCACTCTCATCTCTTTCTCCCTCTAACCCTTTCTCCTCTCTCTCCTCTCACTCTCTCTCGCTCCTCTCTCCCCTCTCACTCTCCCCTTTCTCTTCTCTCTCTCCGCTCTCTCCTTTCTCCTCTCTCTCCTCTCACTCTCTCTCTCGCTCCTCTCTCTCCTCTCACTCTCCCCTTTCTCTTCTCTCGCTCCTCTCTCTCCTTTCTCCTCTCTCTCTCTCTCTCCTCTCACTCTCCCCTTTCTCTTCTCTCTCTCCGCTCTCTCCTTTCTCCTCTTTCTCTCTCTCTCTCTCCTCTCACTCTCTCCTCTCACTCTCATCTCTTTCTCCCTCTAACCCTTTCTCCTCTCTCTCCTCTCTCTCTCTCTCTCTCTCTCCTCTTTCTATTTTCACTCTCCCCTTTCTCTTCTCTCGCTCCTCTCTCTCCTTTCTCCTCTCTCTCTCTCTCTCTCCTCTCACTCTCTCTCCTCTCACTCTCATCTCTTTCTCCCTCTAACCCTTTCTCCTCTCTCTCCTCTCTCTCTCTCTCGCTCCTCTCTCTCCTCTCTCTCTCTTCTCTCCTCTCTTTCTATTTTCTCACTCTCCCCTTTCTCTTCTTTCACTCTCTCTCGCTTGCTCTTCTCTCTCACTCTTGTTCATCTCTCTCCTCTTTCCTTTTTCTCTTCTCTCTCTCTCTCTCTGTCTCTCTCTGCCTCTCTCCCAATATTTAAACGCTGCACATGTTTACAAAATCATCTTTATTGCTGTCCTAAATCTAGCACTTTGGTGGAGATCTATGGACCATGAGATGGTTCTGGGATGTGCGCTATGACTTTTCTCAGGGGTAAAAAGCACCAATCGGAATAGGAGAACCGGAGACATGAATTCACCACACTTGTAGCTTAACAGTTTGAGACAGAGCTAACCAGCCGAGCACGATGAAAACGTATTAGAATCCTGGGAATAGAGAGGGTTGTGTTTTTGTTAAACTTTTAGCACCCATTGAAAAAAAAATGGTTAATGAAACAACTTCAAAACATTGTAGAGACGCGAGGGCTGAGTTGTTACTCAAAAAAGTACGGGAATTTAAATTTGTCCTCATGGACCACTCCCTAGCAACCAAAGTGTTTACCCTAGCAACCCTCTGAAAAATCAGCTTCTGAAAATCGCAGACTTGGTGGCTGTTTCTATCACTTTGCGAGAAGTTGAGATGAATCAGTTAAAACTGACCACTCCATAACAACTAAAGTGTTTACCCTTGCAAGCCTCGTAACGATTTTTATCAGCTTCATAAAATCAGAGATTTGGGGCTGGTCTATTTTGTTTAGAGATAAACTGAACTATGACATTATTTCCACTCCTTAGCAACCAAACTGTTTACCCTAGCAACCCTCGTGAATGTCTATTTATTAGCTTCTGAAAAAAATAAAAGAATTGATGGTTGATCTACAGTATATCCCTTGTTGTCAGGGTTAAAAAACAATTGTCATTATTGCCTCTCCATAGCAACCAAACTCTTTACCCTAACAACACTGAAGAAGACTTATTTATAAACCAGCTTCAAAAAGTCACAGACTTGGTTGTTTCACATCACTTGGTGAAAAGGTGAACAGTAATTGGTTCGATTGAAATCTCCATATTTACTGAAATGCGGGTGTAAACTTAAATTATTTTCTATTTCTAAATGTGATACTTTGCCTGTAATGCAAATAAGTTAGCATAATAAAAGAATGTTGGTGGGAGGGGGGGTAGCTTTCATAAATATTTTGGTCACACATTCAAAAATTTGTGTTTTGTTTTTCTTTGCTGCATCAAATTACATGACGATTTCTAACATGTTTTTATTATAAATTGAATAATGTTTTATTTTAAATAAAATATGTATTCAATAATACTTGTTTATTTTAGTCCACTAAAGCATTTTAAATGAAGTCCAAATTAAGGGGAAAAAATCCCGACTTGAATCGAGTTTACGTTATGACGTCACACACACGTTTTTTTTTTGCGTGTTGCGTCACTTTTAAACGCGAAAGCGGGGAAGCCAACGCTCGAGGGTCTGTTTGCTTTTAAAACGTTACGTTTCAGAGGGAACTTTATAAGGTATCACAATATTTTAATGAAAGAATGATAATATAGTTGATGTGTGTAGTGTTTGTGTAGCATCTTCAACCATCGCCGCATCGTTGAAGTGTTTGGTGAGTAACTTTACCGCACGGTTTACCTGGAGACAACATTTTTTACATTATTTCTAATACACCGGGTACTTTTTATAAAAGGAAGTCAAGAATATACTTTTTTAACAGTGTTGTGCTTGCTTGGCTTAATTTGAACCTTTTTTATGTGTAACCATATCTATGCATATTCTATAGATTTCTAGATAATTTTTATTAAAATAAAATCGTTCTTTTTCTTAAAAATAATTAAATGAAGGCTCCACAAACTTGTGTGTATTCTTATCACTTTCAAGGTTATTTTTTTTCAGAAGCAAATAAAAAGACATTCATAAGGATTGCTAGGGTAAACAGTTTGGTTGCTAAGGAGTGGAAATAATGTCATTAATCCCAAGGCCCTACTGTGAATCATGTCATATATTTTCAAAACACGTGTTATTATAATAAGAAGTAGGGGTAGCAGTCCTCGTCAAAAGTGCCCTCGAGCAGACGTGCGAGGAGTGCAAGAATGTCCATAGGCTAGAAACATTTTAAAACTAATGCTGGGGATAAAAGCTTTTACTACCAGCAATCTGATCTATAATATCTATAAACCAGTACCATACTGAGTACAAGGAGCTCACTTCAGGTGGGAAAAGGTAACAGCAATCTCTGCAGCAAATTTGGGCATGTGCTAGTCTGACTAAAGCTGGATCTATAGTTGTGCGTCAAGCCACTAATCACACGTTGTGGAAGGCTCCGCACGCACGCATTTGTCAACAAAGCATTCATAGTTGTGCGCTCCATCCTGCGATGTCTATGCTCTGATCAGTATCGGTTTGATAAGAATGTCAACTGCTAGGAAACCTAGATATAAATGCTAACAAAAGACAGGTTTTATTTACCCCATCATAGATCGTATAAATATCACTTCTTACATACATCTGCTGCTGCTGTAGAAGCTCTGTCTCTAAACTGATAAATATCACAATGTGGCTTGATGACCATGCTAACTTCTAGCTAGCTAAAACTCAGCACATGTCATAAAGGAAGGTTATTTACTACATTGTCAACGTTTTATTCATTATCCAGCAATTAACATGGAGCGCAAGCCTATAAAACAGTGGTTCTCAAATAGCGAGGCTCCGTCAAGAGGGTCGCGTTTGACCTCGGGGAACATGCTTTTTTATTTTTATATATATTTTTTTACTGTTCTACAATAAAGTGCAATAGCACTCCACTACATTAGGGGGCAGTGGCGCTCTCATTGGTAGAGTATGAAGTGTAGACACGAAGTGTAGAAGACAGACGGAGAGAGAAGGAGATAAAGAGATGAACGAAAGTCTCCCGAAAGCTAAGACGAGGAAATATGACGCGTTTGTAGCGCTTGGCTTCACTGTGACTGCGGTGGGAGACGAGGAGAGACAGGTGTGCTTACTGAGTCTAAACGTGTTGGCAGCAGACACCATGAAGCCAAATAAATGAAGGCGTCACTTAAAGACATTACACTCCAATCACGCTGATAAACCGCTTGAGTTTTTTCAGCGAAAAGGTGCCGAACATTTCCAGCAATCACGATCAGTCAAACAATGTTTATAGTTTTATTAAGGATTTAATGTTTTTTTAAATTTCAGATGCACCTTAAATCTTTTCTGCTGCAGTTAATAAAGCTATTCTTTGTTGTAAGTTGGTCCATATTTCTTTCTTTTTTCTCTTATTCGTTAGTAAGGATACAGTGTTGTGCAGAGGTGTACTTATAACACATTGAAATAATTGAGAAACACTGCTATAAAGAGAGTTAAAGCACTCGCTGTGCTCCACGTTGCCCGATCACGGAGCTCGCGTTCTGCAAAGCCTTGATGCGAGGTTATAAAATTTCAGAGGTGCACGTCGAGCTTCGCAGAGGGCGATCCTTTGAGTTGCCGCAGAAGTATTGATCAGGCTTAAGACGCGAGCATGACATCACACACATCAACGCAACACCAACAGCGTTTAAGTACATTTTCACAACTGATATTTTCGATGAGCAACATGAGCCTACGTGTATTAGTGTATGTCCAAACGTTTTGCATGACAGGAGCCCTTTAATATAGGCAGGGCAAGACAAGGCAAGTTTATTTGTACAGCACATTTCCTACAGAGTTATTCAAGGTGCTTTACATTGGAAAATATAGGGTTTAATTCTGAAAATCTAACAATCCAGAGCAAACAAACGACCTGTGCATAAAGGAGTTAAATTTAAAGTTGACCACCTCCAGTAGCACTCCACCCACCAATAATGTGATGAACAACTTTATTTTATGTATAAATGGTTAAAATCTAAACTAATCTTGGGTTAACGTCAATCATTAGGTTTATCTGAAAAGATTCTGGCGTCACGGTGGCGCAGTGGGTAGCACGGTCATCTCACAGCAAGAAGGTCGCTGGTTCTAGGCTCGGCTGGGGCAGGTGGCATTTCTGTGTGGAGTTTGCATGTTCTCCTCGTGATCACGTGGGTTTACTCCGGGTGCTCCGGTTTCCCCACAAGTCCAAAGACATGCGGAATAAGTGAATTGAATAAGAACAATTGTCCATAGAGTTAAAGTGTGAATGTGTGTGTGAATGTTTCCCAGCGATGGGTTGCGGCTGGAAGGGCATCCGCTGCGTAAAACATATGCCAGTGAGTTGGCGGTTCATTCCGCTGTGGAGACCCCGAAAGGGAAGAAAGCCGACATGAAAATGAATGAATGAATGAAAAGATTCTCTCATGATAGAAAATCAAATTCCCCATGACTCCAGAAGAGGGCAGTAGTGCACCGCAGATGCGCTCCAGCGATGGCCCAAAGGCAATTCATCAAAGGCTAACCACACAAACATGGGGGACTAAAACTAATGGATCCTGTCAGCCTGCCGTCGTTTATCTGCAAGTGTCATGCACTTATTATCTGAGGACAAAGAAACATGTCTGGCTTCCTCTTACAGGAGCATTAAAGGCTTCTGAACGAACCAGAGAGCGTAGCTATACTGGAAATTAAGCTTAATTAAGAAAGGCGCGTATATATCAATAGTGTGATGCTAAAGTGACTTTAACTAATAATGTTTGAGTTCTATTTTTAAGTCATAGATGAAAAAAACACACTTTTTCACCAAATACCTCATATATTCTCTTCTTTCTGAAGAAAGGAGGCCGTGGATGTGTGGCCATGCCCTCTAATGCGTGGTTTCACATCGCTGCCATCCACAAACCTCACAATGTGATTGATATTTTTGACTGGTTGATGGGCCCTCGAAGGATTCCCATTCCCTTTACTTGGAAGCAGCACAAAGGGGCTCGCAATAATCCCTTCATTTGTGGCCGAGGGGTGATGTAGTAAACAGGGTTCCCCTTAATTAAAAGATTGCTATAATTAAGCTTCATTAAAGAGATCAATAAAGCGGAGCCAAGATTAAACACGCGGGCCTTACATTATAGAGTGGTTTACAAGGAACCCGTATATTCAAGCTGGATGCTGGGTTGCCATGGAAACGCAAGGCGGAGACGATGGATTTAGAGAGGCAGCGTGTGTTTTTCTGTCCCTGCCTAGCATCCCTCGCTTCCTGTGGTGTGCTGGGAGTAATGGGAGTTAAATGAAGGAGAAGAAAAGCAATAATGACAGGAGACAGCGATGGGTTGGCTACAATTGTTCCAATTACAAAACCATAAAAAGAGGCGCATGCGGAGAGAGATTCATTCTTTATACTGATTAAAGCTATTAACATCTCTGGTGAAAGCTGGGAAAAAATGACGGCGTTTAATAAATGAACTGGAGTGTTCTCGTGGCACTTGTGTCGTGTTTTTAAGGTTATTTTTTTTGGAAACCATTTGAGAATTCTGGAGTTAAATGTTCATTCCTAAAAAAATATATATATAGAAATAGATATAGATATATATTATAGTTTTTTATGGCTGATGTGCGTGTCTAATAAAAGTGGAAACTATAGAGGAAAAAAAAAAGTACAAAATATTTTGAAGTTAATTAAAATGTACTGGCCACTTTATTAGGTATAGGTAGAGCTGGGCGATATGGGCAAAAATCACAAAATATATTTGTTTTTATATCAGTCAATATTGATAATTAGTGAAAGGGAGCAGTTGGCCAGATATGAAGGGACCCATACCCAGAATGTGTGCTCTGCATGTAACCCATCCCAGTGTACACACACACACAGCAGTGAACAAACACACCGTGAGCACTCACCCGGAGCAGTGGGGGCCATGGCTGCGGGGCCCGGGGAGCAGTCGGGGAACTGCCCTAATCACCATCCTGTACAATCTTTGATTTAGGTACAAATAAATCACATTTGTGCTCCAGAGTTAAATTTAACTACAGTTAACGATGCAAACCTATAACCATTAACTGTGAAAACATAGCTAAAAACTTTCTAAAACATAATCACTTTGTATAGTCAAAATCGTAATATTATATGTCAACAAGGTTAGTTCTTTTATTTCTTTTTTTAATGAATTTCTCTCTTTTTATGTGATTTGGAGACAGTTTCAGATACATTAGAATAAAAACGTATTTTTTGTATATTATAGATAGATAGATAGATAGATAGATAGATAGATAGATAGATAGATAGATAATACAAAATGTATGTATATTAAATTTTTTTGTGAATATATATTATTATATATTTATTCTTGAGGATAATAAAATGTTTATTCTGGTAATTTATTTTCTTGAATTAAGAAACTTTTTAAAACAAGATTTTGCCGCTGATTTTTTTTTGGCTCAACATAATCTTATTTCAAGAATGTTAATGACATCTTATTTTACGAAATCAATGAATATTGAAAAGAATACTCATCTTGGAACAAGAAAAAAAGTCTTAAACGTTGTTCTAATCTTCTTGAAATAAGACTCAAACACTTGTGAAAAGAAAACAAGAAAAAGAATCTACACTGTAAATAAACCATAACCCCCCCCCCCCCCAAACCTGAAACAACTTACACGTAACACAATCCACACCAGATCAAAAGTCACAATTAGATTTATAACCATCATTATTAGACTCTCATCCAGTTGTGTACTTACTTTGATATAAAAAAAAATTTGCACAAAAAAAAAAAACACTTAAAAAACGCACTCTTGGAACAAGAAAAAAAACTAATTAAACTCTTCATAGATAAAGCAAAAAAAGTAAGCAAAAGAACTCTTAAAAGTAGCAAAATCCATCTCTGACACTTCTCCCGAGATCTCAGCGTTCTTCCTGACTCCTGAAAAAAAAAAGAAATAATTTAAATGTAATTTCTAAGCTAGAATTTCTATCTTTAAGACCCCATACTCTATTTAAGGAACTAAAGCTAAGCACAAATTTTCAAATTTTTTTTCCTAAAAATCTCCTAAATTGTTAAATAAGCGCATTCTAGTTTTAAGACGGATTATCTAGTTTTAAGATGTATTATCTAGTTTTAAGACCTCTAGTGATTCAAGTGGAATTAAAATAATTGTTTTGAGAGTTTGTGTCTATTTTTAAGACCCAACAGCGTTTGTTATCAGCTAGAAGTTTTTGCTAATTTTAAGAATTCCTGCCAGGTCAAATTTGCTCGCCTCATTGGCAGATTTTTTTGCTTGATATAGCAAGAGTTTATTTTCATTTGAGGGTTTTTTCTTGTTCCAAGAGTGCATTTTTTTTGCAGTTTAGCCTTTAGATTTTGCTATATGTATTTAAAAAAAATCATCATACTCAAAAAGACTAGTTTGGGGAAGCTGAGAAATATAGATATTATACTCATTATAAAAGCCTGGGCCCGGAGCGTAATCTTTAAGAATGCAAGAACGGAATTAGAGACGCAGCAGAGGAAGGCGAGCAGGTAGACTAGTAAAGACCGGATGCAGCGCTGCGGCCTCAGGCGCTCCATATCTTTTACATTTCTAATTAAAAGAGATAAAGAGTGAAGGAATCATCAATCCTGCAGTGATTTCCCTGTTAAGGTTTTAGAGGCAGCCGTAAAGCAGGCAGCCCAGCTCCATTGATTTTATAATTAGCTCCCGTCGTTCTGCTTCTGGAGGGAGTGTGCAGATGAGGAGAAAAACAAGAGAGCGCTGGAGAGGGAGGTATTAGAAAGCAAGCGAGGGGGGGGGGGGGGGGGCGAGGGTGGGAGGGGGGGGGGGGGTAACAGGGTGAAGGTCGGAGAAAAGTTGTTAAAAAGAAAGAGAGGAGAGCAAGAGGGCAATGATACTTTACTCGAGTGTGTTTATGGGGAACGATACGCCGCGGTTATCGACCGCCTACCCCAGCTTTCTGTCTTTCATCTCATGTGACGTCAGTGATGTGTGAGGTACTAGCTCAGATGTGTTTCAGTGTTTCTCTTACTGTTTTTTTTATGCATTTCCACTAATATTTTACCAGAAATACAGAATGTGCTTCAAATTGCTCGTGCTGCTCAGAAGCTACGCATTCATCCACTGAGAAGCTCTCTCTCTCTCTCTCTCTCTCTCTCTCTCTCTCTCTCTCTCTCTCTCTCTCTCTCTCTCTCTCTCTCTCTCTCTCTCTCTCTCTCTAACTCCTCCTTCTCTTTTCATCTCTCTCCCCCT